>PVKB01005162.1:0-107904 GCA_004027205.1 Ctenodactylus gundi | reverse complement strand
CTTTCCGATCTCTTCTTGTTCCTCCCCCTGCCCCTCCCCCACCCTCCCCTCCTCCCCAACCCTCCTTCCCTCCCCACCCTCCCCCACTTTTTCACTTTGTTTTTCATCTTAAGTTCCATAGGAGTTGTGATCTGGGTCTCTCATATTAGAGAGACCATTTGATGTTTCACCTTCTGCTTCTGACTCACTTTACTAAGCATGATATTCTCAAGTTTCTTCCATTTGCCTGTGAAAACCTTCACGCTGTTGGACCTTACAGATACGTAGTATTCCATCGTGTATAAGTACCACAGTTTGTGTATCCACTGGTCTGTTGATGGGTATTTTGGTGACTTCCATGTTCTAGCTATTGTTAGTTGTGCTGCTATGAACGTGGGTATGCATATATCTCTGTTGTGTGTTGTTTTGGCCTCTTTTGGATATATTCTCAGAAGAGGTGTAGCTGAATCAAAGGGGATACTTATTTCTAGTCTTTTTTTTTTCAAGACAGGGTCTCGCTCTGTGGTCCAGGCTGGTCCTGAATTCACTTCAGAGCCCAGGGTGGCCTTGGACTCAAGGCAATTCTCCTGTTTCAGCCTCCCGAGTGCTGGGATTACAGGATGCACCACCATGCCCAGTTTATGTGGTGCTGGGGAATCGAACTCAGGTACTTAGCACTTGGCTTAGTGCTTGCTCCAGTGCTTTAATGGCTGAGCCATTCCTCCAGCCCTTATTTCTAGTCTTTTGAGAGCTCTCCATACTGCTTTCCAAAGTGGTTTACGAATTTACATTCCCACCAGCAGTGCAGGAAGGTTCCTTTCTTCCCACAGCCTGGCCAGCACTGATTGCTGTTTGACTTGTTGATATAGCCCATTCTCTCTGGAGTGAGATGGTATATTAGCATTGTTTTGATTTGCATTTCTCTTATGGCTAGAGATGTTGAGCATCTTTTCATGTATCTAGTGGCCCTTTGTACTTCTTCCTGAGTGAACTGCCTCTTCATTTCATTTGCCCATTTTTCAATCGGGTCCTTTATTTTGGTAGGCTTAATTTTCTTTAGCTCCCAGTATATTCTAGTTATGAGTTTCTTATCTCAGATGTTGGTGGTGCATAATTTTTCCTAATCTGTTGGTTCTCTATTTACAATGTTGACAGTTTCCTTTGCTGTGCAGAAACTTTTTAATTTGACAAGATCCCATTTGTTGATAATGGGGATAATTTCTTTTGCTCTTGGTGTCTTGTCAAGAAAGTCTGCCTACCCCTACGTCTAAGGTTTAGTGTTTTGTTTTTAATGTCTATGTCTTTAATCCACTTTGATTTGATTTTGGTGCATGGTGATAGGTATGTGACTAGATTCATTCTTCTGCATGTTTTTGACCAGTTTTCCCACCACCATTTGTTGAACAGGCTGTCCTTTTTCCAATGTATGCATTTGGCCCCTTTGTTGAAGATTAGGAAATTGAGGGTATTTGGGTTTGTTTCTGCATCCTCAATTCTGTTGCACTGGTCTATCTGTCTATTTTTATGCCACTACCAAATTGTTTGTACAATTATGGCTTTATAGTATAGCCTGATGTCTGGGATTGTAATGCCTCCTGCTTTGGTCTTGTTGCTTAGGATTGCTTTGGCTACTCTTCATCTCTTTTGGTTCCATATGAATTGAAGAATTGTTGTTTCAAGTTCTCTGAAGAAACGTGTAGGTATTTTGATAGGTATTGCGTTGAATCTATGTATCAGTTTTGGTAGTATAGTCATTTTGACTATTTTTATTTTGCCTATCCAAGAGCAGGGGATACCTTTCCATTTTCTAACGTCTCCTATAACATCTTTCTTCAGTGTAATGTAGTTTTCCTTATATAGCTCCTTCAATTTCTTGGTTAGGTATACTCCTAGGGATTTAATTTTCTGCTGAGCTATTGAGAATGGAATTGTTTTTCTGAGTTCTTGCTCAATAAGTTCATTGCTAGTGTATAGAAAAGCTATTGATTTTTTAGTGTTAATTTTGTAGCCTGAGACTTAGCTAAATTTTTTATTATTTCTAGGAGTGTCATAGTGGAGTTTTTTGGGTCTTTCATGTAGATAATCATATCATCTGCAAATAAGGAGAGTTTGACCTCTTTTCTGATGCAGATTCCCTTTATTTCGTTTTCTTGTCTAATTGCTATCGCAAGTGTTTCAAGGACTATGTTGAATAAAAGTGGTGAGAGTGGGAAGCCTTGTCTTGTTCCTGATTTGAGAGGAAACGATTTCAATTTTTCTCCATTTACTATGATATTTGCAGTAGGCTTGACATATATGGCTTCTATGAGTTTTAGTTAGGGCCCTTCTATACCTATTTTTCTCAGTGTTTTTATCATGTAGGGGTGCTGGATTTTGTCAAAGGCTTTTTCTGCATCAATAGAGATGATCATGTGGTTCTTGTTTTTACTTTTGTTTATATGGTGTATTGCATTGATTGAATAACGTATGTTGCATCTCAGGGATGAAGCCCACTTGATCATGGTGTATGATCTTTCTGATTACTTGTTGGATTCTGTTTGCCAGAATTTTATTAAGGATTTTTGCATCTATATTCATTGAGGATATTGGTCTATAATTTTCCTTCCTGGTTAAGTCTTTGGTTTTGGGACAAGTGTGATGCTAGCCTCAAGAAATGAGTTTGGTAGCATTCCTTCACTTTCTACTTTATGAAATAGTTTAAGAAGGATTGGAGTTAATTCTTCCTTAGAGCACTGAAAAAATTCTGCTGTGAGTCCATCTAGGACTGAACTTTATTTGTAGGTAGAGCTTTTATTACTGCTTTAATTTCTGTGTGCGTGATGGTGTTGTTCATGATTTTTTTATCTTCCTCATTTAATTTTGGTATTTTATATGTATCTAGGAAGTCATCCATTTCTTCCCAATTCTCAAATTTGTTAGAAAATAGGTGTTCAAAGTAATTTCTTATAACATTCTGAATTTCTGCAGATTCAATTGTAATTTCACCCTTTTCGTTTCTAAGTGTGCTTATCTGTGCCTTTTCTTTCCTTTTCTTGATGAGATGAGCAAGAGGTTTGTCAATTTTGTTAATTCTTTCAAAAAACCAGCTTTTTGACTCATTAATCTTTTTATTGTCTTTTTTAATCTCAATCTCATTTATTTCAGATCTGATATTTATAATTTCTTCTCTTCTGCTGCCTTTTGGCTTAAGTTGTTCTTGTTTCTCTAGGTCCCTAAGGTGCATCATTAGCAGATTTATTTGTGAAAGTTCTGTTCTTTTGATGAATACATTTATGGCTATGAATTTTCCTCTAAGGACTGCTTTCATTGTGTCCCACAGATTTTGATATGACGTTCTTCCATCATCATTTAACTCCATGAAGTTTTTAATTTCTTCTCTTAATTTCTTCCGTAACCCATTGTTTGGTCAGCAGTAAGTTGTTAAGTCTCCATGTGTTTGTGTATTTTCTTCTGTTTCTGCTGCTATTAACGTCTAGTCTTATTCCATTATGGTCTGAGAGTATGCAGGGAATTATTTCTATCCTTTTGTACTAGTTTAAGGATGACTTATGTCCTAGGACGTGATCTATTTTAGAAACGTTCTGTGTGCTGTTGAAAAGAATGTACTGTCAATTGATGTTGGATGGAAAACTCTGTAAACATGTGTTATGTTCAAGTTTTCTATAATTTCTTTCAGCAGTTGTGGATTTTTTGTCTGGTTGATCTATCAATTTGTGACAGTGGAGTATTAAAGTCCCCTAATATAATTGTGTTGGGGCTTACGTGTCCTTTCAGATCTAGTAGTTTTTGGTTTACATAATTGGGTGCTCCACGGTTGGGGGCATATATATTGATAATTCTGATTTCTTCTTGTTCTATTGTTCCTTTCACCAATATATAGTGTCCATCTTTGTCTCTCTTCACCTGTTTTCTTTTGAAATATGTTGAGTCTAAGATTAATATAGCTACGCCTGCTTGTTTTCTGCATGAAATATTGAATTCCAACCTTTCATTTTCAGTCTATGAGTTTCTTTGTGAGTGAGGTGAGTCTCTGGTAGACAGGAAATTGTGGGTCTGTTTTTTGATCCAGTCAGCTAGTCTGTGTCTTTTGATAGGTGAGTTGAGGTCATTCACTTTCAGAGTGATTATTGAGGTATGTTTGGTGTGTCCTGCCATCATTGTAGTTTTTCCATGTTGTTCACTGGTTTTACTTTTTTCTCAGCTCATTCTCCTCCAACTTTTGTCTTTTTTTCTCTGGATTCTCTTGTGTTGTTGGCCTCTCTTTCACAATCCAAGTCTCCTTTGAAAATTCTCTGCATTGATGGCTTAGTGGCTGCAAGTTTCTTTAAGCTTTCTATATCATAGAGGATTTTAATTTTTTCCTCTAGTTTAAAAGATAGTTTTGCTGGATATAGTAGTCTTGGTTGGAATTTGTGTTCTTTTAGTGTTTGAATGATATTGCTCCATGATCTCCTGGCTTTTAGCGTCTGGGATGAGAAGTCTGTAGTTATCCTATGGGCTTACCATTGTAGGTCACCTTCTGCTTTTCTCTTACAGCTTTCAGAATTCTTTCCTTGTGTTCAGGTTCTAGTACTTTAATTATGATGTGTCATGATGAAGCTCTCTTCTGGTCCATATTGTTTGGTGTTCTATATGCCTGCAGAAGATCAATGTTCATTTCTCTTCTTAGATTTGGGAAATTTTCTTCCATAATCTCCTTGAATATGACTTTTAAGCCTTTTATTTCATCCTCTGTCTTCTCTTGGACTCTCATAATTCTCAGATTGTTTCTCTTTAAATCATCTATCAGTTGTTGTAATGATTCAATTTCTTCTTCTTTTGCTTTCCATTCTTTATGGTCTTTCTGTTTCTGCTCCATGATTTTGTCTTGTAAATCTGATAATCTATTTTGAAATTGTTTGATATTGTTGCTTATTTTGACCTGTGTGTTTTTCACTTTCTGTATTTCTGCATTTAATTCTATCAAGTCTCTGTTTTGTTCTTCTTTCATTTCTTGTATTGCCTTTATTATCTTCCAGTTCATTTCTTCTTTGATCTCCTCTATTTGCTTCTCAAAGCTTGTTTTTAGCTTAGCTAGGTCTTGGTGTAGCTCTTGTTCTATGGCTTTCATTTCCTGCTTTATTTCCTGCTTTAATTCCTGCTTTAATTTGATGTATTTCTGGGCCCAGAAGTTACCATCATTTGTGCCATTTTCGTCTTTAGCTTCTGTATTTTCGGGATTCCTGGAATGCTCTTCTGGTATGTCAGTACTTTTTGAAGGAGGTTTATTTCTACATTTTCTCATGGTTCTGTTGTCTTTGGTTGTTTCCGGTTATCTGTCACTGGCTTCCCCTATGTGGTTCTCCCCAGGACGACTCTGTCCGGTGTGGAGAGAGCACAGCCTCTGCGCTGACCACCGCGGTGAGGGGCAGTGGGGGACACTAACTCAAGTGTCACCAGTTTACTCCCGAGTGGCTATGCCCATCGTCATTCAGGCCCAGTAACTTCCTTGAGGTCTCCTGGTGCTCAGGATGCCTGCACCCTCTACCAGTCAGCTCCTGCACAGCTCCTTGTGGCTTCTGGCACTCCCTCCCTCTTCCGTGGGGCTTCGAGGCACAGAGCCGCTGCGTGCCCCACCTGCAGCTCTTAGGCAGCTTCTTTTGGTCGCCAGTTATCCCCACCTCTTCCACTGGGCTCCTAGGCACCAGAAGCAGCTGTGGGCAGTACCTGTCCACTCCTAAGCAGCTTTCCTCAACCGCTGGCACTCCCTGCCTCTTCGGCGGAGGCTCCAAGATGTGAGGAGCAGCCATGCGCCCCACCTGTGGCTCCTACACAACTTCCTCCAGCAGCTGGCCAGTTCTTCTTTTAAGTTAATAACATCAATATTTCTCATAGAACTTTAGAGTATCATTGTCAACTCATCCCTCTGACATTCCCAATCAAACGGGCTAGTAAGCCTGTTGGTATGCATTTTAAAGTATATTTTTTCCAATCCTTTGTGCTTTCTGGATTTCTCCCCAAATTCAGAACCTCTCTGTAGAGGTGTTTAAAGCTCATGGGTTCCTCATAGCTTTTCTACTTCTATTATTTCCTCTGATCAAAAGATTGTTTCAATTACTACCTGCACAGATTTTCAAACCCAGATTACATAATCTCCTGTTTGGGGATCTTTGAAGCTCTCTTTTACTTCTCATAGTAGAAACCACATTTCTTAGCTAGTCCTTCGAAACTCTCCATAATTTATCTCAATTCAATTTTCCAGTGTCCAGTCCATGATATTCTGCTGTACCCTGTACTCACTAATGCTGGATGCTTTAAGAATGGAGCCTAAGGAGAGGTATTTAGGTTTTAAAGTAGGATTTCTTTATTACTTGGATTAATTCATGACAGAATTATCTTCTTTGCATATTTGTACTTGTTAAAATCTTAATGTTTTTCAAATATTTATTTTTTTATTTTGGTTAAAAAATCACATGACATAAAATTTAACATTTTGTTTTTTGTGCATACATGAGTTCCAAATTCTGTAACACATTAGAAAAATGGGGTTTGGGGAATTAGTGAGCTTCTGTGTCCACCCCTATTTCAGAGGTTCACTTCTTGCCCATCTGACTTTGGCTTTTTTTTTCTCTACCTGGACATTTATATTTGGGCCTTTTTATGTTATTATTTTCGTGCATTTCATAAAAGGGACACCCATCTATAGCCAGTCTTTTGTGCTTGGTCCATGTTCATTGAGCATTATTGACTGTAGGTGGCCCCATTTGCATTCAAATGCTTCATATGTGGCTTTATTTATGGCTGCATATTATTCCACTATGTATAGGTACCACATCTTCTTTAATCATTCCTGTAAGAACGGACAGGTTAGTTGCTCCCAGGATTTGGCTATTATGAATTGTGCTGCTATAAGCATGGATATGTATGTGTCCTTTTAGTATGTGGACTTTATTTCTTTTGGGAATAGGCCCAGTAGGTCAGTAGCTGGATCAAATGGAATTTTCATTCTCAGCTTCCTAAGGAACCTCCAGACTGCTTTCCATAATGATTGTGCCAGCTTGCATTCCCACCTGAAGTGGAGTAGAGTTCCTTTTATTCCCACATCCTTGCCAACAATTGTTGAGACTGAAGAGGACTTTATAAAATGAAAAGACTTGCATTCCATGTTCTTAGATAGGAAGAACCAATAGTGTCAACATGGCCATATTCCCAAAGCTACTTTACAGATTCAATGCAATTCCAATCAAAATACCAATCAAAATACCAATATATTCTTCACAGAACTAGAAAAAGCAACCTTAAAATTTATACGGAACCAGAATCTCTAAAGCAGTTCAGAGCAACAAGGGCAAAGCTGGAGGAATCGCAATCCCAGACTTCAAAAAATACAAAAAAGCAACAGTGCTTAAGTCTACGTGATACTGGTATAATGACAGACAAGAGGACCAGTGAAACAAAATTGAGGGTACTGAAACAAACCCAACCATCCTTAGTCACCAGATCTTTGACAAAGGAGCCAGAACAATCCCCTGGAGAAAAGACAGCATCTTCAACAAATGGAGCTGAGAAAACTGGTTCTCCACATGCAGGAGAATGAAACTGGACCTGTGTTTGTCTCCACAAACTAAAATAAGTTCAAAATGGATCAAAGAACTGAACATCAAATCAGAAGCACTGAGCTTATTGGAAGACAAAATAGGTAAAGCCCTAGAAGACATAGGGACAGGAAAATATTTTTTGAACAGATCACCCACTGCACAAGAAGTCTCAGCAGAATCAACAAATGGGACTGCATTAAATTGAAAAGCTTTTGTACAGCAAAGGTAACAATCAGCAAGGTGAAGAGAAAACCCACAGAGTGGGAAAAGATATTCACCAGTAACACTTCAGACAAAGGATTAATATCTCAAATATACAAGCAACCAAAAAGCATAAAATCCCCTAAAATAAATGATCTCATCAAGAAGTGGGCAGCTGAAATAAAAAGAAACCTCCCCGAAGAAGTACAAATGGCCAAAAAAGCATTCGTCATCACTGGCCATCAGAGAAGATGCAGATAAAAACAACATTGAGGTTTTTATGTTGAGTAAACAGACATAGTTTCCTCTTCTCTCCTTCCCAAATTTCTTATTTCAGTGGCAACTGTCACAACTTTCTCCATACATTGATAAATTTATATCTCTCTTTAGAGCACTAAATATATGATAATAGATGTATGACTTTACATCTTGCCTTTTCACTTTCAAAATTTTTATTGGGTGTTTTCTTTAATAATATGTAGGATTTGCCTCCTCGTTTGCAACTGCTTAACGGTTTATATCATAGAGACTACTAAAACTAATTAGAATCCTTCAGTCTTGTCTAAGCAATGTGAATGTCAGAAATAAAGGTTTCATGTTCAGCCTACTTGTGGCTTGATATGAATTTCTGACCTATTTCTAGGAAGCAGAATTCAGGAAAGGTGGTTTGTGTGACACCACTGCGTTTCTCAAAGAGATAAAGCTTTCTCTGGATTCTTCTTCCTTCCTGTTGGCATGATCGTGGAGCTGAGGCAGCCACCCATGCCTATGGTAAGCTTGGGAATAGAAGCGGTAGGTGAGAGGGCAATAGTGAAAGAGGAGCTGGGGCCTTTACTCTGGAGGATGACGCACCATCGCTGGACTGCTTAATTCCATATGTTTACACGGATACAGAAGAAACTTTCAGCATGTTCAAGCTACTATTATTTTAGGGATCTTTCTCCCCTTGCAATTGGATATACTTGTTTTGCCACAGATTTGGTCAGTAAATGTTTCCCAAAGGTCTATATGTTACAGCTTGGTCTCCAGGGTGGCGCTATGAGGTCGTGGATGCTTTCAGAGATGGAGCATAAGGGGAGGTGTTTAGGTTACTGGGGTAGGACTGAAAGGGGTCCAGATTCCTTACAACCTATTTCTTACTCATACTTTCTGCCTTTGAGGTTAGTGTTTTGCTTTGTCGTGTACTCCCTCCATGGTGTTCTGCCTTGCCACAGGCCACAAGGCTCTAGGAGTCTTGGCTCAGGTTATTCTGAACAATTTTCTCTCAAAATCCTCAAGTCTGGGTCACAACTAGGGCCTTGCTTCTCTTTAAGCTTAATTGCTTTATACTTTAACCTGTAGGCATATCCTCCCTCTATGATTACTCATGAAAGGAGAAAGACATGATTAGTCACTCTAGCAATCTTACTTTTTTATGCAGCAGCTAAATGCACAGCAAGGAACTTCTGGAAACTCTGTGTATGGAAAAATGGAAGCTAGGGCTGCCTGGAGTTCCCTCGTTAGGTGCTCCACAGTTCCTTTGGTCTTCCTTGCCCTGCACTCTAAATCAGAGTCCTCCTAGAATCCCCAGACCAGTGGAATTCACAATCACAGAGACTACAGTTGGGTTCTCTCTGCAAGAAGAATTCTGGGAGTCCCAGTGCTGGTTGCAAGGTAAATGCAAATGCAAATGGCTATTTTTCTATTGCATCTGAGATAGACCAGAGTTTTTATTTGAATAGAATAGGTAAGAAATGTGGGTAGCTTGAAAAGTATTTAGAAAATGCAAATCAAGCTGACAAAGGAAGAAATAACTTTAAATTCATACAGAAGAAAAAATAGGAAGGAGAATATACCTGAATGAAATCCAATAAATAATGTGGAATGGAGATGGTTATCATTTAAAAGGTTTGAGCCAACTTTTCTATTGCCAGGGCAACCGTCACCTTATTGAATTGCAAAACAAGAAAAAAATACCAATCATCAGAATACCAAAAATATAAACAAAAACAATTTGTGTACAAATGCAAATTTAATAAACAGTAAGATGAAAAGGTTTTTTTTGTCTAAATTAACTTTCACTGTTAAGAAAGTGTTTATTTTTTTGAAAAACTGATGCTCCTTCTATATTTCCAGAAAATATTGGAGAAAATATCCACATGCCACTCAAATTATGTGTTAAATCCTGCTGCATTCATATGGAATTTTGTTGATCTTTTCTCACAAAGATGTGAATGTTTCATATGAAGTAGCATTTAATATTTATTTAAAAGTCTGTGTGATTAGTCTTTTATTAAGATACTTCTTTCTTCAAGAAGCTGGAATTTTAATTAAAACAACTGAATATATTGAATAACTTCTATTTCATTTTTCATTTTATTGTTTGATGTTTAGGAGGTCCCTTGTCAAAGGAATTGGTACTAAGCACTCACGATAAATATTGCCTGAGAGTGTGGACTGTAAAATTTCATAAGAACTGTGGTAAAAAGCTAATTGACTGTAAAAGGTAATAGTTGTAACCTGGTTTTTACTAAAGGGTAGGCAAGAGTGAAACATTTTTATTCTCACAAATTTGTTACAAGTCTGTGAAGAAACATGGACTTTTCTCTACCTGTTACCTGTTCTGTTTTTGCCACTCTTTTCTTTACACTTATACTTCCATTTCTATCAGTTCTAGCATTCTCTCTCTCTCTCTCTCTCTCTCTCTCTCTCTCTCTCTCACTCTGTCTGCCCTCAAGGAACAGGTAGTAGAGGCTAAATTTATTAACAATGAAACTCTCTTAGTAGCCTTGGGCCAGATGGAGAATAATGTAATTTCCCATTGTTAGGCCATTGTCCAGGGGTTGCCAGTGTCCTTAACCTCTTTTGAGGCCATCTTCCTGATGTGTGAGTCTTGTCTTGTGATACATCCTCACTCTCATGTCCAAGGAATTTTAGCATCTAGCCTCACAGAAGGAAATTCAAGGAAAAGACAATTTGCCCTTGAGACAACCTGTAATCTCCAATGATGCACATATTGTATTAACCATACCTAAATGGCCAGACTACACATGGGGAATTAAGACAACCCCTTGAGGAAAGCTGTTGGTTTTTAGGCTGGACTACGAAAATGCAGCTGGGAAAGCAGAAAGCTGTCAAAAAAAATTGTCAGTGCTACCTGCACCTGCTCTCCCTGTGTCACATGAGGACTCCCTTGGTTTGTGCCCCAGTTTTTTGCTTAGAGTTTCAGAAATGACTTGCTGTGGCACTCTGCTTGTCACTGAAAACATTTCCATGAGGCGCCTTCATCACTTTGTCTAGTTCCACAAAATGGTTTGCACAGAAAATGGTGTGATCCAACATTGAAGCAATTCTTTTTCTTTTGAAATGTTCCCAAATCGCATCTTAGCTTCCTCGCAGCCCTCCAGGACTGTCGTGTCTATGTGAAGACCAATTAGGAAACTTCCCCACTTCCAAAAATCTCACCTCCACAGGACGCTCATCAGACACTGTCTCAGCATTAGCTCTTTTTGTTTGGTGAATCTGGTCTCCTTTCTAATACCCTCGAACATTTTGCTGAAACGAAAAGACAGGCAGGAGGGTTCCCTGGCTGGAACTTCATGTGTGAAGAGCCGGTATTCATTTTTGACTTGGGCTTTATGTGACCTTTTGTCAGCTTCTGTTCTGCTCCTTTCTCACGGTCTCTTCATTTTACATATTCTCCATAGAGCGGTTCCCTGTGCCTCACCCTCGATGAGTACAAGGAGTCTTAGTACTTTCGGAGACTGGCGTATGGATATCTGAATCACTCTGGCCTGGGGTTGCAGTGGTGTCCGCAGCCTTAAGTCCCAGTCCACGCTTGCTGAGAGGCTGCAGATGAGGGCCCCGGATCTGGGATGTCTACTTCTCTCTGCCCTTTGTTGTTACTGTCACAATGGCTTTTCCCGTGTAAGAAAGGGACAGTTTTTTCATCCATGCATCCTCCAGGCTCTCTGGTCCTTCTAATCTTGGGATCTCTGCTGTGTGGTTCAATTAAATCTCTTGTGCTTGCATTAGTTTGAGTTTGGCTGTTTCACTTGTCAGAAGCCTCCACACAGATCAGAGTCTCTCTGAAATGAAAAAGAACTTAATGCCTACTTCTCTTGGCCTCACCGGGCAGCTGCTTCCTGAAAGCACTGACCTCATTCCTAAGGGGATAGATAAGCACTTATTCCTATGATGGGACTCTAAGAGGGTGAAGGCAGAACACTGTTAACGTGAGAGCTGGGCACAGCCGGGCATCCAGGGGCTCCAGAGGCTTCCCTTAAGGCCCCTCCTGCTTCCAAGAAATGCATTCAGAGGGAGCCCAGTGATACGGAGGAGCCTGAAAGACCAGGATTGCATTAAGCGACTTTCCCACATGTAAGTTATTTGCCTGTCGCAGATAAATCTCTCTGGATACCTTATTGATCCTCTTGCCAGGCTGGCTTACATCCCATGGAGACAATTTACTACTGAGGATGGCTCTAGGTCATCGCCTCCATAATGATAACCATGTTTAGAAGCTCCTTTGGAATTCTAAAAATGCTGAGCTGGAACTAGTGGTCTCTGAATCGCTACAGCAGTGAGATATTCTACTTTGGTTTTTGGAAACAGAACAGCAGATAATTAATGCCTTTCCTTCAGGCTGAGAACAAGAACGTTATAACACCCGAGGCCGTATTCAACTTCAGATGAGCATATATTACACCCAGTGATATATGAAATTGCTCTAAAAATGTGGACTGACAATTTCAAACCAAGTCCTGTTTATGATGGCTTCGTTATCTGCGAAATATTCAGGGGGTAGAAGAAAAAGGCAGCAGAGATAAATCACCCTATTTTATTACTCTGCACTTGTTATCGACATAATTACATTTGTTCAAGTATGTGCTTGTGATGTCAATCGGTTAGTATCTGTTCTTTATCTCAGTTTCGGAGGGGATCTTGATTTCAGATAAAATAAAGCTGAAGGAAGTCTGTTGAAAAGTTCAACAATGGTGAAAAGGTGCACTCTAGTTTCCGATGAATTAATTTCTCAGTGAATTAGTAAGATGTGGAGTTTCTCATCTCAATTTCATTTGAAATTGTGGTTGCTTGGATTTTGTTGAGACGTTGCTGGAAGATACACTCTCTGAATGTGTGCTTTTTAATTTCAAGTTTTAAAAATAAATAAACCATGCTTTTATTTATTCATTTATTTAATTATTTCACAAACCTCGATGTTGCAAACATTGAACAAAGATAACTGGGGAACAGGGAGGGTCTGGTATTCTTGGGTGTTGATGTGGGAGTTCTTATCGCTGCTTCCTTTGCCTCATAAAGATTTTTGAGTTGCTTAAATGCAGCCCTCTGCATTGAACAGCACAGAAATTAAGCATGATTTGTTGCTCACTTTATAGGAACTATTAATTTAGTGCAAGTTTGAAGTATGAAGGCTGTCTCTATTTCAGGCACCTGGCTATTTGATCTACTATTTGATCTATAATTGGCACTGAGCAAATATTTCAAAAAATGAAGAAGCAATGCAATGACTTTTGAGGATTGTGATGCAGAAAAGCTTTTCACCTGTTATTCAGCTCTCTTCCACCCGGTTTCCCCTTTGAGTGCTTCATTCAGTCATGTGGTTTGAGGGGACTACATTGCACCAGGTCTCTTAACGGTGGTGATGAATCAGTATAACTCCTTGCTTTCTGAGATCTGACTTGGCAGATGATGCTGAGGACAGTTGTTGGGGATGGAGGACGTGTAGGTCTTTGTGTTTTCCTACTAAATAGCGCTGAACAGTTTTAAATCTGAGCTATTGGAAGAATGTGGCTAGCTATGGACCCCATGGGCGTTGTGTGCTTGGGTATCTGCCAGTTAGGACCAAGAAAAAATCAGTGCAATGAAACTAGTTTTTTTAAAAAAAAAAGATGCTGGGATCCCATCCTGGGAGACAAATGTGGATGAGAGGCTGGCTGATTCTAGTTCTCCATGAGTGTTCAGTTTCTGCTCTGTGATGATAATTGTCTCTCAGACATGACATTCATTGATATAAAATACATAACTATTTATAACACTAAACAAAATAGTGTAATCTATTATTTGTATTACTTTTTGATAATAGGATACCTTCTGTAGTTTGAAAGCAAATTCTCCTGGTTTCTTTTGATTTGTTTCTCTCTTTGTTTTTAGTTTGTCAAACTTTTCTGCTTTAAAATTCAAACTCACTATCTTCCTCCTTCTGCCTTCTCTACTCTTTGTGTTATTTTCTTATTTCCTGTGTGTTCAGAAAATCACAATCGTCTTCCTAGCTCAGGCTAACAGCTCATGTCAAGAACTTCATATTTGTATATTAGAATAATTTTTTGCCTTTCTCACTTTTTTCCCATTTTCATCTCCATTTACTACAATGTTCATTTCCTCTTAACTAAACTATTGCAAAATGCTACCCTGATGTCTGCTTTTTTATCTTGAGAAATTGGCGTATTTACATATTGCATCTTGGTGATTTTGACTTCCTTTTCCCCCTATCACCTCATCACATACCTTTTCCCTCTCCACAAAGTCTTTTCTTCTTACTTTCTTTCATTTCTCTTTTAATTTTTGTTATAATTTGGTGTTCTCACTTTAGAGAAACCATTCAATACTTAACCTTCTATATCTGATTCGTTTCACTAAGCATAATGATTTCGAGATGCATCCATTTTGTTAGGAATAATTGAATTTTATCTCTCTTTATGACAGAATTGTAGTCTATTGTGTAAATATGCCACATCCTCTTTATCCATTTATCTGCTGATGCACATGTTGGCTGCTTCTAGGATTTAGCTGTTTTACGTTGTGCTGTTGTAAACATGGATGCGAATCTATCACTCTTGCATGATAATTTTAAGTGTTTTGGAAAGATACCCAGAAGAATGATAGCTGGGTCAAATAGGATTTCTCTTTTCAGCTTTTTTTGAGAAACATCCCCTACAGCTTTCCATAACGGTTGTACCAGTCTGCAGCCTCACCAACAATACAGAAGCGTTCCTTTTCCCTCACAGCTTTCTCAGCATTAAAACATTTTTTTTACATCAGCCATTCTTACTGGACTTAGGAGGAGTCTCCGTGTTTTGACTGGCATTTCTCTGATGGCTAAAGATGTGGAACATTTCTTCATGGACAATGCTTCTGAGAACTGTCTTTATTTCAGTCGCCTATTTTTTAATTGTGTCTTTTATTTGAGATCTATTCTTTTCTGGTTCTTTTTGTATATTCTAGGTGATAGTCTTCTATCTGAGAGTAGTTAGCATTTTTTTTTCCCTTCCAGTTTTTTTCTCTCTTCACCTCCTTGATGGCCTCCTTTTCTGTGCAGAAGATTTTTGATTTGATATGATCCCATTTGTTGATTCTTGGTGTCATCTCGTGCACACTGGTTGTTTTACTGTGAATGTACTGGCCTATGCCTAGCATTTCAAGGGTTTTGCCTATTTTTTTCTCACAGCAAGTTCAGTGTTTCCAATTTAATATCTCAACTGTTGATTCATTTTGATTTAATTTTGGTTCATGGTGAAAGATGTGGGTCTAGTTTCATTCTTCTGCATATGGCTAACAATTTTTCCCAGCACCATTTGTTAGAGAAGCAATCTCTACTCCGATGTCTTTGTTGAAGATCAGGTAGCTGAAGGTGCTCATGGTTGTCTCTGTACCCTTCATTCTGCTTTGCTGATCCACCTGTCTGTTTTTGTGCCATCAACATATGATTTTTATCATTGTCGCTTTGTAATATCACTTGAAGTCCTGTATTATGATGCTTCCCAATCTTGTTTTGTTGCTTAGGATTGTTTGAGCTATTCTGGGTCTCTTCTGGTTTCATACAAATTTAGGATTTCTTTTTCTTATTTTGTGTGATATTTATATTGAAAACGGTAGCATTTTGAAAAAAGAAATTGAAGAGAATATTAGAAAAGGGAAAGACATTGCTATTCCTGGTTAGATAGAACCAATACTGTTAAAATAACCATCCTACCAAAACCGATACACAGATTCAACACAATACCAATCAAATTAACCGGTCTGTTTCTAGTAGTTTCATTCTCTTTTCTTTTTTGCATAATAAAACTAGGTTAATTATTGCAAAACAAACAGATGGTCATATATCTTTCTGCTTTAAATTTTCAGTGATACCTTTTATAACAATGAAAATTCCACTGATCAGCCCTCGATTTTCACTGATTAACATCCGCATTTCTACAGTCTAGTGTCATCTCTACTTTCAAACTTATTTCCCACACTTTCCTGAAACACACCTATGATGACCTATACTGCACCAAACTGGATTTCTTTTCGCTATGGGAACGTACTGTCCAGAGTTGTAGACACTAGAACAGTGACGAGTGACTATTCCAAGGAAGAATGAAGACAGCATATATAAAAATAGAACTGTGACCCTAAGTATTCCAGCAACCAGCCTAGAAAAACAACTCTATTATTGACAGTAACCAACCTGGGAAGCCAGCCTACTTTCCATAAATCAGATTTGCAGGATGTCAGACTGCAATCTCTAGCAATAGTCCAGGAAGCCAAACAATAAACCCAGTAATGAGCAGCATAGGATTGCCAGGACTTGGTCCATAAACAACATCTTCCTTAAATTTTCTGTCTTTCCAATGTGGAGCCAACCAGAGGAAGCCAAATAGACTCTCATACTCCATTGTCTGTTAGTCTGGCTGCGACTCCCCAGTGCGGGCAAGCCCCCATCAGACACACCTGGGCTGGCTCAATGCCTTCCATCCTGACAGTTCCCACCCTTGGCCTGCCTGGGAGTCTGCGCTCACACATGCCTAGTGGCGGCTGATTCCCTGTAGCGGCAAGCTCTGAATAAGTACACTTAGCTTGTTCTCATTTGGTTCATCTTCATTTATTCACACAGGGCTTATTTAAATTTAAGTTAATTACAATCTTATGAAATTAAAAGTTATGTCCTTCCATCATACTATCCACATTTCAAGTTCTTAAAAGCCTCCTGTTGTTAATAGCTACCACATTGGACAGTAAAGACGTAGAACATTTCCATCCTCTCAGAATGCTTTGTTGAATAATTCTATGTATAGTTAAGGATTTCCCCACCATAAGCTTCTCCTTCTGCTTACATTGCTATTTTTTTCCACATTTTTACCTGCCAAATTTCTACGCTGGCCTCACTACCTCTTTCAGGAGGCCAGCATTGCTTTTCTTCGTACATCATTTCTCATTACTAAACGTATCCTTTTCTTACGAAAGGCACATGATCTCTTCTCTTCTGGTGAGTTAGAGATGACTGGGTCTTAGGATTAAGACTTATTTACTTTATAATATCTTGTGCTTAGTACATAGTAAGTATTTAATAGCTTCTAAAAGAAAAATATGGTTTGGGGAACATAAGTGTAATTTAGAATCACTTTAAGAAGTCAAAGGATGGCAGATATGATTGGATTTTGTATTTTTCATCTGAGACATAGAGTGTCTAAATAGCACTGCCCGTGGCATCTTTCTCCTTTCCCTGTGTCTGCCTGTTATCCACTTGATTCATTTAGCACTAGGATGGTGCTTATAAAGTTAGCTGGGTAGCATTACTGAATCCTCCTTTGCTTTTTCTCCAGATTAATGTACAATACCTTCAGAAACCTTCACGAGGTAACCGCTGGGAAGAAGGCTCTGGATCTAAGATTCTTAGGATACTTTTGGAATGACTGGCTTTATCAGATAATGTCATCAACACCACAGACAGATTTATACCTCTCGTCCGTGCTTGGTGAAGTTCCTTTTTGCCTGGAATGTGACTCCAGGCATTTCCACCCTTATGCCACCTCTGTGCTTGGTGAAGTTCTTTCTAAAATCAGGTCAAATACCGACACATTCTCTACTAAGCCTTTCTGAATCTCTGTAGACAGAGTCACTCTTCCCTCTGGCTGTAAACAACAATGGTTGCTTGTACATCTCTTTGTTCTCACAGTGTGGTGAGATGAACTCAAATATTTGTTCTCAAAGTAATGTTACTAGGAAGAACACACGTGGCTAGTGGAAGAGAAGTAACCCACTTACATTTATTTTTTGGAGGTTGTGATGACTGTTATTTTTGAATACTTCAAAATAAGAGTCACTGAAGTTTAGAGAGAAACTTCTACTGTTTCTCCTCCTCCCTTCAATTCCAAGGGTCAAGAGCTCATCTTTCATTCGAGTTATCAAACCTTCAAGCCTTCTCCTCACTTTTCACACCAGAAAATATCTGTCTGGCAGAATACAGTTGTTACTCAGTGCCTCAGGGTAGGAAATTTGCAGACATTGACCAGAGTATTAAGATTATTTATTTTCCACAGGATGAGGTTTCTTGAGGGTAGGGGGGCAAGGGACACGGATCGACGACTCTGATGCTAGTTCACCGGCTGAGAGGGAGACCAGAAGGGACAATAGCAAGCTGAGTGCAGACAGAAAGAAAATGAGATGCTAATGCAGGCACTTTTGGAAGAACTAGCAGAAGTGTCTTCTAGGCACTCTTTAGAGAGCTGAGAACAAGGAGGCTTGTGGCATGGTCACAGAGTCCATCATCACCACCGCCATCACCCTGCACTCTGCCAAATTTCAGAAACATTTCTTGGATCCTTTGACAAGAAACTTTATAAAATTCATGATTATTCAGTGATATTTTGTCAAGCGAGTAGTTGGAATGGCAGTGGATGTCCTGCTCTGATAGACATTTAACTTTGGCCTACCCGTGGACAATAGGTTGGACATGCTTGGCTTGCTGGAGCCATGTTGAGGGAAGAGAAATTGTCTTAGGCTGCACATAAAACATATAGTTAGTACATATGAATAACAAAATCTGACTTTTTTTCCTGGCTTTCTTTCACCTTTCTGTCTTTCTATTAGTGCATGTGTGTAATAGTGATGTTTATTGTGGGGAATTGTTTATGCATATAGCATATCTTCATCATTTTCAATCACACTGATTTCCTTCTTCATTTCTTAGAATTGACCTTCTCATTTCCTATTATTGGACCTTTAGCTATCCATGTATCAATTTATATTTTAGGCACCTCATATAAGAGAGAATGTAAAATTTAACTTTGTGTCTAGATTATGTGTAGTACGATTATCTTATCTTGAGTTCCACCCATTTTCCTGCAACTGACATGATTTATGGCTGAATAATATTCCATTGTGTGTATGTATACACCAAATTTTCTTTATCTGTTCTTTTGTTCAGCCTCTAGGCTGTTTCCAGAGTTTAACTATAGTGAATTGTGCCACTACAAAAGTGGTGTGCGTGTATCAGTGTAGTATGGGGTCTTTAACTTTTTAGAGAATGTTGTTTCTACTTTCAGTTTTGTATAGAATCTCCATATAGATTTTCATAGTGGTTGTAATACTTTACTTGCTCATTAACAGTGCTGAGGGACCACATTCCTCTGCATCCTCACCAATCCTCATCGCTTTCCGTGCTCTTGATGATAGCCATTCTGACTACGGTAAGATGGAATCTCAAAGCTGGTTTGATTTGCCTTTTCCTAATGGCTGAAGAGGTAGGAGATTGTTGGTCCTTTGCACTCTTCCTTTGGAGAAATAGCTATTTTCATTTATTTGTTTTGGTCACTTATTTTATTATGCTGTTCTTTATATATTAGAGATACTAATTCTGTATACGAAGGGTAGCCAGCAAAATTTCTCTGCTATTTCATGATGTCATCTCACTCTGTCGTGTCCTTATCTATGCACAAGCTTTCCAATTTGATTTAATCTATCTGATGATTCTTTGTGTTATTTCCTGGCCTACTGGAGTTCTATTCAGGAAGTCTTTACCTAAGTCAATAGTTTAGATTCCCGTTTGTTTTCTTCCAGAAGCTTTATAGTTTTTGCCTAAAGATCTAGGTTTTTGATCCTTTTAGACTTGATTTTAGTAAAGGTTGAGAGATAGAAATGTAATTTTAATCTTCTATAAGCAGATATTCAGTTTTTCCAGTCTCACTTGTTAAAGAAGTCATGTTTTCTCCAAAGTATGTTTTTGATCCCTTTGTCAAAAATTATATGGCTGTCAGTATGAAGCTATTTCTATGTTTTCTGTTCTATTTTATTGGATTCTATGTCTGTATTTGTGCTGTTACCATGTTGTTTTTGTTGTTATAGCTTTATGATATAACTTGAAATTTTGTATTGTGAACGACTCCAGCATTGTTTTTTTCGCTCAGAATTGCTTTTGGTTTTTTTTAGAATATCTTTTCTGATTCTATATAAATTTCAGATTTTTTCATTCTGCGAAAAAAATGTTATTGAAATTTTAGTGGCAATTGTATTAAATTTTAGATCACTTTCAGTGATTCTGCCATTTTTGTGCTATTAATTTTTCCAATCTAGTGACAAATGATGGCTTTCTATTTCCAAATTTTCTCTGCAATTTATTTCAAAATTTTGTAATTTTATCATGGAAGTGTTTTGCCTTCCTGGCTAGGTTGATTCCTAATTATTCAAATATTTTGAAGCTACTGTGAATAAAATTATTTTATGATTTCTTTCACAGTGGATTCATTATTGGTATTACAAATCTTATTGATTTTTGTATTTTGACTTTGTGTTTTGCTTTTATTTAAAAAAATTATAGCACAGATGTGTCCAAATCACAGGCCACAGGTGTGCTGTGATACACCTGATCCCCAAAAGCAATTGAATCCTTGGTAAAATGGTCAGAACATGGGCTCTTGTGTTCCAGGTATATAGGCAATGGGGGAGGATCTGCCTCTTACAATAATTATAGAGTTTCAATAATAATTTATTTATTTCTTTCAAAAAGCTTTTGGAGTAGATTTTGAAAAAAAATGGCTCTGGCTCTTGTGAGTAACTTAAAGACTGGTGTTGCACCTCACCTTTCATTCTTTGTATTCCCAAATGAAACCACAGTGTCTGATTCAGGCTGGACGCTTTGAAAATTGTTTAGAATTAATTACTGGATCTGTTGACTTATTAGACTCAGTAATTAGGCTAGAGTTAATGCCCTTGCCATACTACTGCAAGATAACAGAATTTTGTGTCCAACTTCTATGCTTTCTTTGTAGATTGGAGGAAGCCTGGGGGAAGAGATAAAAATTTAACACGAGAAGCCATCACCAAAGTCTCTTGGGAAGAAAAATCACAGACTTACAGCATCTCCAAGGTAAGGCCATCTCATATTTGAGTTGATAATACATTGATATGACCAGATCTTGCTACGTTTTCTCCTGTGATTCTTCTGAGAGTCCAAGTGTTACAGCTATGACTTTTGTTGTAATATTCAGGGTGTATGATTGACCAGACAGGCCAGGTTTTGCCTTTGTGCTCAGTGGTCACTCTCAGGAAACCATCCCAACCATAGCTTCTGGAAAAAAGGTAGTCTTTTGGCTTTGGATTTTGGCTTCCAGTTAGCTTGTGTCCTGGCTTAAGAGGCTGAGCCACTTGGGTCAGTTAGCACTATTTTCTGATTTAAATTGCAGAAAATTCAACTAAAAGTGGCTTGAACAAATGAGTGCTTAGGTTTCTCTAATAACAAGAATTCTGAAAATGAACAGTCAGTACAGTAGCCTGGGGATATTTGGGGTCTTGAAAACAAACTTTTCTTTACCAATTTAAGAAGCTAGAACCTGTGAATGAATTGACAAGACAGATTAACTGGATGAAAGTTTATGATACATTGAAGGATAGCAGAATTTGCCTTTTTGGCTTTTATACTACTTTGAACCAAGGGCCATTGAGCCTGTAGATGCAGGCTCAACAACCTGTATCCAGCACTTCAAAATACAAGCCAAACTCTCAGGATACGAACATATACAAACACCATAGTGATAGCTGTCCCTGAGATGGAAAAGTTCAGTAACTCTTTACTGATACAAGATTAATAATAAATACTTAGAATCAAATTCATGAGAGTCACCATCCAAAGAAGTAATTCCATCACTGAGAAGCTGTGTCCTGACCCTGTGAGGGGCCCTCTCTTTACTGTCCTTAGTTCTTCGCAACTTTGAGGAAAGAATCCAGTCAAGTCACACAGGCAGGGGAGCGGAAGTATAGGTAGACATTATTTGAAAATAGATACATCGAGAGAACTTACACCTTGAGGCAGGAAAGCGGGCAGTGCCATGACTTCTAGGCTACCCTGAGCTACATAGTGAGTTCAGGACCAACCTGGACTACAGAGCAAGACCTTGTCTCAATAATTAATTAATTAAAGCAGTCCAACAAATGAGATGAAGGGAAACAGAGAAGTAGACTTTGTGAGGATGGGAAGGGGATTTGGAGAAAGGGAACACAAAAGTATCAGGAAGGGGGGGGGGTGAAATAATGTAGATGAGATGTATGCATGTAGCAAGTTCCCAAGCTGAATGTAACTATTACGTGTCACAAATATACGACAACAAAGATAATAGTTACGGTGGAAAGAAAACAAAAACGACTACAAAGATAATGTTTCCCTGATTTTTATCAGTGGATGGTAGACTACGGAAACCAGGGAGGTGGTAGGCTTTGATCTAGTAGAGCCTCTGCACCTTTGGCCCAAGACCTAATAAATGATCATAAGTATATTACACATGAAAGCCCTTGTTTCTTATTTTAAGTATAACTGGCAAAAAAGTGTTTTTTAAAGATTCCTTTTGTTCCTCAGGCCTGCTAATACCTAACTACTTGCCTAACAATTCTTCTGAACTTGTTTTGCTATTAATCTGAATCTGGAGAGGAAAAGTAAGAAAGTATTGCCATGTTCACTTGATCAGACCTTGTGTGTAGGACAAACCCTCTTCCCTTTAACAAGAAATTCTAGTAAACCTAGATTCTAAGAAAGTTTTGAGTTACTAATCTCCGGATGCTGGGTGCTTCCTGAGCTGCATGAACAATGCATATATTAATAGGCTTTGATGATTTTTCCTTTGTCAATCTGTCTTGCACTGTTCTATTTACAACGTCCCATTTGGAGGACCTAAGATGTGTAGGGAGACATTTCACTTCTTTCCAGCATGTGTGCTAAGTGATCTCCAAACAGCCAGCAGATAAGCGGTGGGCTTCAGTGTGAAACTATAGGAGATTCTGATTAAGCTTGGTCCAACACATTTTTCTCTCTGGGGTTCTGGTCATTCTCTCTCTGACTGAAAACTCATGTAGGGGTAGTTATGGAAGCGAGCTGTCGTATCTAGCTGCTAGGGTTAGTCTTCTTTCTCCTCCACTGCTAGCTGATTCTCAGAAAGCTCTGTTAAACTGACAGAAGTTTAGACTTTTCTAAAGTCTCCTTCCTCAGCCATCATGTTCAGGTATTTACAGGGTAAATGCAAGTCTGTGTGCCATTGTAGTGGACTGTTGGTCCCTTCTCCATCTCTATATGCCAAGGTCGTGGGGAGGGATAGTGAGAGCTGCCAAGCATTCAGTATTGGAGGGAGCGGAAATTGTTCTCTATGGTAATTATCAAAATCCTTCAGGGAATTTTATAGTACTATAAATTCCCAAGAACTTTTCCTGGAGATCAGACTCTGTGGGTCTTGAGTTATATGTATATTGACAGAGACAGCAAAAGGGTCTAGGGTCTATAGTTATAAGAAAGCATTAGCAGACCTAGGCTCTGTTCCAGAAAAAGCAACATGTCTTTGAGTAATTTTGCACGCAGCTGCCAGAAGTCATTTGCAGGATGGCAGCTCACTGTGTAGTTGAGCATTATGGAATTTGTCCACTCAGATTACGGAGTGAGTCTGTAGCCACGAGGCCTAGCCAGTTTCCTCTCCATCCCCCCCCCCCCCTTTCTCTGTCTCTCTATCTGTCTCTCTCTCTCCTCTCTTCCTATTTATTTTTGAAACGGGGTCTTGGTCTGTAGTACAGACTGGTTCTGAACTCACTGTGTAACCCACACCAGCCTTCAACTCACAGCAATCTTGTGCCTCGGCTTTCCGAGTGCTGGGATTATAGAAATGCACCACCAGGCCTGGCATATGTGGTACTGGAGAATCGGACTCAGGGTCTTTTGCTTGCTAGGCATGACTGCTGCATGAATGTTATCCCTTTGAGATTCTTTAAACATGAGGACTTGTAAATACAAAATGGCAAGGTGTCTTCTCTTATTCTCTAGCGCCATAACAGAATATGCCAGACCGCAGAGCTATACCCCAGTCTCCACCTTGTGCCTCCTGTGTGCGTACTTTGGTCTGTTTGTGTGATCACAGTTGATTGATCTTCATGATTAAAAATAAGGTTCTAAAATCACTTCTATCATCAGTGGGGCCATTATATCATTAGAATGACAATTTAGAATGCAAAAGACATTTTGCATTTGGTTTGAGGTGACATTTTAGTGTGATTAATAGGACCTCTTAGGGCAAACATGCTTTTTGTAGAGCCTGAGAGGAGAGGTGATTTAAGGGCTGGTAGCAGAGATCCTGAGAACAGTGAGCAGGAAATTCACGCGGTGGATACGAGCATACTGACGTAGGACACACTTGTCCCTTGCAGGGAGTTGGTGCCCACCCAGAGTGGGTGCTCGGGGCTGCACGCCTTGCCATGTTACCACCATCACCTGGACCTCTGAGTCTCAACTTTGTCATCTACAAAGTGTCAATTATTCTCTCCATATTCCATGAGATAATAGATGCAAATATGCTGACCAAGCGGTGAGAAGGTTTTCTAATACACAGTGGACAGAAAAGGGGTCAAGATGTGAATTATCCTGAGTGGGTCAGCCTCTGAGTGGGTCCTCGCTGCTTTCCTATATGACTAACAATAGACGTGGTCTGACCAGGCCCTCGTGGATTCAGCCTACAATACAGAAAAGCTGGGCCTTCATAGTTGGTGAGTTCCTGCTATAGACCATGTTTTTCCCAGAGAGGGAATATTGTTATATATTCTCTCGTGTGCTTGTCTGCTAAAGGTAGTATTTTCTACTACCATTCTTTGTGAAATGTGTATGGATAGTGAGATAAACTTTGATAAATATTTCTAGAAAGAGATATATAATTCAGCCTCTTTGGTCCTTATACTTGGTGTAGCTGATAAAGGATTTGGTGATGAAAATGTGAAATAAGTCTATTTTTAAGGCATTGAAAGCCTATAAGAAGGAACATAGAGATGTGTGTTCAAGTTTGCCCTTGGGAAAACATCGATCAAGACGGATTGGCCAAGTGTGAGTTGTTTCATCTGAAAATGACACAGCCATTTTAGTGTAATATGGGCTAGCATCTTTGTCTTATAAGCCTGAGTTTAAGACTGTTTACAATCCAGTGACTCTGGAGTCTTGAGGGATTTTTCTCTCCCTCTTATTCCACAGTTGTTGGTTTTACTAACATTGATTTCTGAAGCTACACTTGACTTTACTCAGCAAAGGTGGAATATGGCTTCACAAATGTTGAAAGAAGAATGTTTCTAGTTTTTATTTTATTTGTGTTTTCATGAGAAACATCTAATAAGTCTCTACCTAGTGAAATAGCTTTATTTCTCTCAGATCTATTGAGTGTATTTGTATCAGTAGGGAAGGAATTTTTAAAACGTTTCTGGTTATGCTCCCAATCTTCAGTTTGTCCAGTAAATGCTAGAAGGACCTGAAAATCTACAGGTTGATGGAGAAAACAGAGAAGTCGAGTCATGTTGCCACTTAGAGGCACTTTCCTGTCACCCTAGGCTAGGGTTGGAATTTGTTCCTCGATATTGATGTGTTAAAAACTTTATCCTCAACACAATAGTTTGAGAGGTGAGGCCTAATAAAATGTTATTAGGCCTTGTGTGTTCTTTCCGTGCGAGCAAAGTAACACCATTACCCCAGAATTGCATTAGTTATTATAAGAACCCTGCTCCCTCTATCTGGGCCCTACTGCCCACTGCCGTGTTACAGTGCCCCACGATGACTCTCTCTAGGTACTCGTGGCATGCTGTGGAACTTCCCAGCTTACAGAGTTGAGAGCCAAGTAAATCTCTGTTCATTACAAATGTCCCCATCTGGCATATTCTGTTATGGTGCTAGAGAATAAGAGAAGACACCTTGCCGTTTTATATTTACAAATCCTCGTGTTTAAAGAATCTCAAAGGGATAACATTCATGCAGCATTAATTTAAGTTCTCACTGTAAGTGGAAGCAAGTGAAGCCTGCTAACTTCATTTTTTAAATTCAACCCTGTAAGTAAATTTATTTTCAAACTGTTGGGTTTATGATTCTGATATTAATCACATGCTGAAAGCTCTTCTAATTCCTTAGCTGCTTTTGGCTCTAAAATGTGCTGATATTTGGAATTGAGAATTTTCCAACATGTGTTCACCTTCTACTTTGGAATCCCAAATCCATCAGGGAAACTTTCCTAGTAAACACATGAGACTCAGGGGAATCGCATTTTTGAAAGAAATCCCCTCAAAAAATTTTGGAGTTTGAGAACTAAATGATGTTTCCCTAATAAGAGCCAGGCGAGCAGCCTCAATCCTTATGTATTCTGGTGTCTAACTAAGTGCTATTAAATTAGAGGGCACAGCCTTCTGAACAACAGCATACTTCCATTAAAGAACCAATGTAGCTTCCTAGAATTTTGTGACATTTGTGGTTTCCATGGAAATCAATAGCCTCACCTTTCCTTATCTTCTAATTATGGGTTCAGGAAAGGAAAGGGTACCTAATAAGGGGGCCCTTTCCAAGCCTGGTTATTTCTAGAAGCACATCTTAGGTGACCGTGATTCTATTCAAAGGTGTGCATTGTGTTTAAAAGTGACCTAGGGATGGTGAGTGTTTTATGTTTTTTATCCCCCAAGTCAAACTGGCCTTGTGCCTCTGCTGTCGTTTTCACACCTGGCTCCCTTGTGATCAATGAAATGTCAAGGGATAAAGTCACATTCACAGGTCCTGAGAAGGAATTCCATCCATGACCTTTGCTTCATTATCAGCCTGACCCAGCCAATCAGTAAAGCCTGCCTTTGATTCTGGTAGCGGACGTGGCTGTAACCGGGAGCGGTGCTGGTTTCCTTGGTGTGGCTCTGAGACAAAGCCCTGCTTCTCTTTGAAATGCCTTGTCGCTGTGGAGGAACCAACTTTGGATGTCTTTCTGCCTGTCTCTCTCTTTAATTGGAATGCCAACCTCCTCCGGTTATCCACTGATCTCAAGAAATGCCAGCAACTCAGAAATCTTTATTCTCTTTTCTTCACTGAAATGCATGAAATATTCACAGGTAGGTTCTAGAATCCAGTATTTTCAGTTTTTTAATTAAATCATTTAACTATCCATTTGAAGTATTTCCAGACTTAAAGAAAGCAATAAAAATACTACAAAAAATTTCCACTATACCCCTCACCTCGCTCCTCCAAATGTGAGTTAACATCTGACACGATCTTCATGTAAGGATAGGAAGAAGGCAAATAACATGAGATGACACTATCAGTAAATCTTCACTACTGCCTCAGGTGTTTTCCAGTTGCCTGTCCGCATTCTCTTTCTCACTCAGGATCCCATCCAGGACCAGGCACTACGTTTCTTTGCTCTAACCCCTTGGCCTCCTCCAATCCGGAATCATTTCTATTTTTCCACATTATCTGTGGTCTTGATATTTTTGGAAAGTGTTGGACAGCTGTTTTATAAAATGTCCTCGTACTTGAGTTTGTCTACATATTCCCCGTTCTCAAGTTCAGGGTGTGCATTTTTTGGTCAAGGACATTCAAAAATGCTCCTGTGCTTTTCCAGGAGCATCATTTCAGGGGTGCATGATGTCACTATGTCTCACTGCAGCCTTGATCAGTTGCGAGTGTCTGCACCTGTGAAGGTGCCATTTTCTTCTCGTACTTAACAAATATGTTGTACACAGACATCGAGAATGTGCATCCCTATGGTCTCTCACTGGGCTTTTGTATATCTTCGGATGTTTTTTGTCATTGAATAATCATAATGAGGGTACGTACATCCTATTGTTTTAAAGATGTGCCACACAAATACAATGAAAATAGTTTTGCCATCAACATTGCGCTTTTTCATATTACCATTGATTTTTACTTTACTGATATCAATATTGCAGGTTGTAATATTTGTCATTTTCTTCATTTCTTGAGTGAAAAACAAATCTACGATATGATACATGCATAATGATGCTGTTTCAAAAGTTCACTGAATTAAGCTCATATACACTTACTCTATGTGTCTATAATGACTCTCTTTCCTCCCTCCTTCCTCCTTCCCTGCTTTTGAAGTCTCGCTGAGGCATAGTGTAGGCCATTCCCAGGTATGAACTGGGAAGAAAGGCACAGTCTTGACCAGTTATGCTGCCAGGTGGCACGTACTTAGAGTGGGTGCTGAAGTATTGGTTGACTGGGTTTAGCTCCATAATAATTTTCTTCTGAATCCATGGTGAAGACAAATGCTCAGGGCTGCCAAGGATTCAGGTAAGCTAAGGCTGAGGTGTGCTCTAATGGTTTCTATGGCACACATAGTAAGTCCATCTCTCTTGCCTTGGTGGCTTTTGCTGCTGAGTGGTTTCCGCTACGATCTTGCATCTATTCCACTAAGACCTTGTGTAATCTATGGGATTGCAACAGAAAGAAAAAGGCAATCAAAAAGGAGATCAGATTCACTGAACATGAATGTGATTGAGTAGATGTTCTATTACAGATGCTAAAAAGTCCTCAGCATAGCTGCTTTCCAGGACCCCTCAGAGATGAAGAAGCTGGAAGAAGTATCCTTTTAAAGTCTTACATCCTTGGTCAGAAATTGACACTTTTCTGCTTAGCCCTCAGTCCATTGGGAACGGGCAATCTGCTGCTGCCTTACAGGGTGGGTGATCGGGCCTTATACACGGCGAGTCTTGAATCAAGGAATGCTAGCTTGGAACTAGCAAATGGGGCAACTTAATTTGATTCCAACGGTTCCTTCAAGTCTCTGGCTTCCTGGTATTTTCTGAAAGGATGTCATGGATCTCCTTATGCATTTCCAGTGTATCCATTTACTTAAGTTTTTTAATACTGTGGCCGAAATATATGGCACATTTCTTTTGTAGCTCTAGATAGGTCATTGCACCATGCTAGGTGATGAACAATGAGAGTGCTGAGCTCATCTGCCCCTCCAGCCTCACGGCGATGATTCGAAGCCCTGCATCCAATGGAGGACACGTCCCCAAGAAAAACCTGCAGAAGCAGGATAGCTCAGTATATCTGAAGATAATAGAATGGAACAATATTTTTGATCAGTTTAGCTTTGTCTGTCTTTTAAATTCTGTTGTAGAATTTTCATTAGAATACCAGAGAGACCTGGATCTGTGAACAACGAAATGACGATGGCTGGTGGAGTGATTCACAGAGCTGTCACTGCCAAGACTTTGGGGTAAAGCTCTGACTTCCTGTGATCCCCTGTCTCTCCAATATTCTGAATTTACCTTTGGTAAGCAGGTTTTTCTTTGTAAGCTCTCTTTGATGGCCCCAGTTGCTGCTAAGGGAGTTAACAGTTGCTGGGTATGTAAAAGGTTCTCATCGTGCTATTAGAATCTCATGTGAAAGCAAATATGGCAATCATCAAGTCTCTGGTAGATAATCTGATTGTTAGTGTCTGACAATATGATAGTCCTTTTCAGTGCTTATTAATTGTTATTAAATATCATCAAGTCAGCACCATGGGCAGTCTTACAAAGAGCAAAAGGCTATTTCTAACATGTTTAATACAAAGCCGTGCTTATAAAAATAGCTGAAATTAAACTCCATTAATAAAATAGCATTGTGTTTAATATACTCAACATCAAATGAAATCAACCAAAATTTTCCCATCCCACTCTTTTCATCTTTTTAATTTTTATTTTCTCTTTGAATATTATTCAAAATGCATAGCTAAATGATCTGAGTCTAAATATATATGAGGTCCCCAGTGTGTTTCCTTAAGAAAAATTAGCTATATCTTTTCCCATTTAATCTGAGACAATGCTATAAAAATGAGTATTATTTACATATTTGGATTCTGTAAGTACTACACCACGGTCAGTAGTAGAAAAAACAGAGCAGGTAGAAATGTGAAGACGCCGACAAAATCACAAAGAACTATTCCTTCCCGCCCCATGATGGTCTGAGACAGGGACACAAGTGTGGCTAAGCAAAGCCCATGCTCTTGAATGAAGAAGAGTGAAGAAGGACCAAAATGTGTTTTTGGTGGTAGAAAATGGGCAACTTAATTTGATTCTAATGATTCCTTCAAATCTCTGGTTTCCTGGTATTTTCCAAAAGGAATTCATGGATCTCTTCATGAATTTTCAGTGTATCTGTTTACTTAGAATTCTTTTTTTTCATCGTGGCTGAAATATACATCACATTCCTTTTGCAAATCTAGAGAGGTCACGTGAGGACAGTCTCTGTGGCCCATGGGTATAATTATGGGGATTCCTATGGTACCTAAAGCAATTTAGAAGCAGAGGCTGGTTGTGTTGTGTGGTCAGCCTCCCACCCTCCTAAACAGCCACAGGACCACAGGAGAACTGTAATTGTGGAGACGCTTAACCAATGGCAGAAAGGGAACTTGACCTTGACCTCCTACTGGTGGCTCTTCAACAACTATGTTTATCTATTTTTCACCAGCTACAGCCTTCTTGTTTTATTATATACCAGCTCTTTCCGCTTTCCCAACTTAGATTTGAGTACTTTTATTTGGAAAATTGTAATTACCAACTAGATACAGTGAGTAATTTCAATTAATCTAGAGATTGGATTGAATAAGTAGCCCAGAAATCTTGGTAGATGAGTAAAGAAAGGAGAAAATTACAGTAAGTGGGTCTCTTTGGAAGGTCCTTCAAGGACAGAATCATCTAACCTTTTTCAGTAAACATGCAAAATGAAAAACTCACCAAATTGTAATACAAACTAATCAAAACTCTGGAACATAAACAAAAACTTGTGCATCTTACTAAGACCCCAAGGGCACATAACAGAAGGCTACCAGGCTGCTTCTGCACAAGGAAAATGTGGGTGACGTCTCCCTTTCACTTTGTATTTCTCACATTTTCTATTCTAGGTATGAATATCTTTTCACAAAGAGATATAACAAAGAAGCACACACATGCATAGAACATACACATGCTGAAAATATCTTTTTAAAAGGAATTTTAAGTCGTGAAAGTCCTAAGTGTTGGTTGTATGTGGAACCTGAAATTCTCACTTTTGGTGAAGAGGCTTGTCTTTGGGAAAGCCACATTTTAAAAGATGAAATCCTACACAATAGAGGGAACTTTAGTCCATGAACACCTCTATATGAAAAGTGTATCATTTCTCAGACTGTAGGAACATAAACCTAAGTGTATGGAGGACATATGGGAGTCTTTCTCTCTCTCTTCCTTTCTTGCTTTCCTTCTTTCTGTCTTTCTGCCTGCTTTCTTTTCTGGCAGTGCTGAGTATGGAACCCAGAGCCTCAAGCAAGCTAGGCAAGCACTCGAACACTGAGCTACACCTTCACCACTGAGAAATATCTATAGGCCCTATATTTTTTGAGATCAGAATCTTGCTGTGTTATTCAGGCTGGCATGAAACTCTGGCCTCAGCTACCAGAGTGACTTGCATGTTCTTTACCTCTGTACTAACTTATACCAGGTGAAGAACATTCTGTTTTTAAAATTTTCCATGACATTTTCCACAAAAACAAAAGCCATACAATTCCCAGAATCTTATAGCCAACCTCTCTTGAAGGTGCCAGCTGAGACTTTCTTTGACAAGGGTTAGGACTTCCAGGAGCACTTACCTGAAATCACCTTAAAGTGAGGCAGAAGCTGTTACCAGGGATCAAACAAGCAGCTCTAGAGCTCAGCTTGAACTATAAAGTAAACCTCTCTGTTTACAGAAGTTACATCCAACTATCTACTAGGGATCAAATTAACCAAAAATAAGTTTTGGAAGTCTGACAACTTTAATTGTCGCTTAATAGGCCCATTTCCTAAACTCTCTAATATCTGCATTGATTGTGATTGCCAAGGGTCCCGTGAATAAATCTAATTTAAATTGTTGCTCAATTTGGATGTGACTGAAGAAGTAGTGGGTGGCAATTGTGGAAAAACTGGGGGGAAAATTCCTCTCGTTCATTTGGTGGTTAAAGCACTCCAACTTTAACACTTAAATACAGCCAATCTGTCATCCTTAAGTGAAGAGTTTTAACCGTCACAGAAAGAATTTGAAGGTCTCTTTGTCTTCTACTGGAGATTTTTAAAGGCAGTCAGCAACTAATGAATGAGATCAGTGGTGAAATAAAGTTCTTTACACAGAATTTTAATGGGCTCACATCTTAACCTGAGCGTGATACTGTTTAAGATGGAAGGATGCTGGGTGACCTCTGGGGAACCTATAAGGATACGGGGGAAAGAAATTATATTCCTCAGCCATTCATGCTTTGAAGATTACTTTCAGGAGGCACATAAATTATCCATGTCATGCTTCTCTTTGGGGGAATATTCAGAAGTTAACAGAATGCATGTAAAAGATCGATATTTGCTTTGCCAGTTTTTTTTCCCTCTAAATTTAATTCTTCGTCCCCCTTTTCTCGGTTATCCATTAGGGTCTTCCTGGCCAGCTACAAAAGTCTGGGCATATCTTGTCCACACACAGAGTCCGCCTGCTCTTCCTGAGCTCTTTCCTGTCACAGATGCTGGCACACTTTGTACTGCACGTGGTTCTCATTAAACCTTCAACTAAGATTGCAGCCTGCTCCATAAATTAGTGGAGCTCCCTTGAGACCTACTTAAGGATTATGTTCCTTTTATTGCAACAATTCCAAAGTGGGTTTCTTATAAACACGAGTCAGACTGGAGGCACTGTAGTATACTCCCATGGATAACTGTAGGTGATTTCTTCAACCTTTAATAAAATATGGTACTTTAGCCATAGTATGGCATAAATCTGGTGTCCACAGCCCCCAACACTAAAGTTCTTAAATACGGAAGTTACATTAAAAAGTCACTGTTAACTGGAAAATTTCTTTGAAGATTGTTGTAAAGTATTAGTAGCTCCAAAAGCCATCCAGAGTTATAAAAAAAGAACAATGGTAGAAAAAAATAATAGTGCATAATAGGAATTAAAATAAGAATCTGGGTGTGGCTTATTTTTGATACATGTATAATTTTTTCTAGCGGTGTATGGAATTTTAGTACAACCTCCATCATAAAGCAGCCATTGCGATTTACATATAAAGTGAACAGAATTTGTTGTGCTGAAATTCCTGCCCTCATACTTTCTGATTGAATAAAAGGGTAGTAATAAAGGAACACATTTCCTTTTTATGTATGTATATAGAGGATGTAGGAAATAACAATGAGAGTTTGAAATAATTAAACATTTTTAAAACTTCTGGAAATAATAAACCCCTTGATGCAGCCCCGGGGTTGTTATCCCAGTTTCTTTTTCATAGATGCAAAGCGAGGGCCGCGAGCTGAAGCTCTTTGTTCATTTGAAGTAAATTGCCTTGACAGTGCATGAGAGGCAGAAGAGCTCTGAGATAATTGGTTCAAAACAAGTGTTTGCTGAAAGGAGACAGGAAGCTTTTCGTGCAGATTAAAAGGTGTGCAAATGAATGATTGGGTTAAAGGTCTGTCCGGGAAAAGATACAAATTGGGATCATAATTCACTTATGGAAAATGGGGGAGAGGATGTTTGAATATTAATTCAATGAACATGACTCCTACTGGGTGTTTACCTGAGCATTCACGTGCTTCCGGCTTTGCTATACCAGGCACATTCTGCAGAACAGTGCCTGTGTCCTCCAAACCTCTGCAAAGACCGCTTGCAGCTTGGTACGTTATTTTCTACCACACCAAGGACTCTTCTCCCTCAAGTTACCGGATCTTTCTACTAGAGGATGTTCTCTAGTTTTAAAAATGTTCTGCGCTTGTGCATCATGAGGGCCAGAGCTCTGGGAAATCAAGAGAAGTCTCGGCAATGAGGAATACTGACCACAGATTGAGCCAGTTATAAAGGCTTTAAGGCGGGGGAAGCTTAGGCTGCGCAGGCGCACCTAGCTGGTGGGAGGGAACTCTGCCGTCTCGAAGCAGCACATAGTATGCGGAGAAGATGTTCTGTTGTAGTTCGGGTCTCTCCTCTTTAATGCCACAGTCTCATTGAGTCAGTTCCCAACTTTATGGCTCATTTAACCTCAACAACCTCCCAGAGAACCCACCTCCAAATATAATAGTCAGATTTTAGCTTCCAATTTCTTAATACCTCACAATGGAAATGAATTTCTACTTGTCTTTTGGTGGGGGTATTCACAACCACATCACGTGTCAGTGTGCCTTGGTGGGAGAATTCTGAGCTATGAACCAGATCTTGGCTTGGTAACTGGCTCATTAACACACCTTTATTTGCCTCTCTCCCCTCGTGGTATGGCTTCCCAGAGATACCCTATGTGCCTTGAGACCCAGTTCCCCAAAAATGATTTGTACCTAGTCCCCCACCCCCACCCCCACCCAGGCTCAGTTTGGAAGGAATCCAAAGACTCAGAAGAGGAGCCAGGCCTATGGTTCAGGCCTTTAATCCTAGCAATCTAGGAGGTTAAGGCAGGAGAATCTCAAGTTCCAGACCAGCCTGAGCAGCTAGCAATGTATCAACACCTTCTCAAAATCGAAATTAAAAAAGGGCTGGGAGTATAGCTCAGTACAAAGGCTCTGCACTTGATTTGCAGTAACACACACACACACACACACACACACACACACACACGATATAGATTGAATGGGTGTTTGATGAAGAAAAATTGGAATTTTTTTTAAAATTGACTTTATCTGATTTGTATTCAGAAGAATAGCATTTCTTATGAAATGCAATATTTTTACAAAAGGGAATAAAGATAGATCATGAAGAGGGGTGTTTGAATGAAGTAGTAAGATTTACTCCCAGACTGATTGTAATGTGTATTTAATCAGAGTGTGAAATAGGGTGTGATTCTTAGCTTTGAGTATGTAAAGCTTGTATCATCTATAATGATTACAATGAAAACAGAAAGAAAAGACTTGAGGGAAAACTCTCTAAGAAATAACTGTGAATGCCCTGGGTGTAGGTCTTTTTCTTCAAATTCCCATATCACCATATTCTTTCTTGTGAGATTGAAAACATTCCTGTGCACACATATGGTAACAGTTTTTCTTTCTCTTTAAAGGAAGACAGAAGATGGGCAAATGAAACACAGAAACCCCCAAATCCTTACGGGGCTAACTGCGAATCTGTTTTCAACACATGTATCTATTTTCAGCAGTGTGTATATATTTTCTACCTTCTTCAAACATCTCAAAAGAAAAAAACAGAAGATCTCATTACAAAATAATACCTGCTGTATATTTCCAACTGACAAGGACACGTTGGGACTGTTTCTTCCCGAGAGTCCCTTGGAGTCTCTTGGCAAGCAGTGATATCTTTTACCCAATGCAATTCTTGAAGCTGCTTAGTCTATTTTTTCATATGACATTTAAAAATCCCTTTTCCTACCTAAGTTCCTTCCGACTTCACAATTCTATTTTGGATTTCAATAAGGAGGTTACTTCTCTGGACCCATCATAGTGGATCTGTGACAAAATTGGGATCTCCTTTGAAGGCTACGGGTTAACTTAGGCGAAAACAGGATAACAAGGGTGAAATAGAGGTGATGTCCCAAGCAGCCCCTCTCACCATCTGACATGTGGATTTTTTTCCAGCTTCCACAGCTGCGGCATTGCTGATTGTTGAATTTACATTCAGATTGTGAGCTCTGGCAAACCTACGATTCATGCCCATTCATGCCGGCTCATTGCCTCTGCCTCATTCCACCAGTGGTATCTCCAGTCTCGAATACTGAGGCCAAGGGAGGAAGATCCCGAGCTCCGTTAGGCAGAGCTTTGGGCTTTTTCCTTTCTAAGGAGAAATATTTAGGATTTGGTAAAAACAATTCTAAAATTTAGAAAATACCATTCCTGCTAGTACCTCCTGTGTGCGGTTGGAGACCAAATTACTTCACATTCTGCACGGGAGCGACTGAGTTTCTTCCTAACGGCAATTTGGGCAGAGAGAGGTTTTATTCTCTTGGGGGAATTTTGAGTATCTCTTTTTAGTATCTTCCAGTTCTAGCAATGGTTATTAGGGAAGTTTGCCTATGTTTAAATCACTGATTCAATGGGACACTCAGGTATTTCTTCATAATTTATCCTGTGGTAATAAGAAAAATAATTCTAAAGGTAAATGACAATTTTTGATGGCAGAAAAAATTAAACAATAGATAACATCTTAAGCTAATGTTTGGATATTTAGTTGATTATTGAATATTAACCAAAATAAATTTCTTCCTAAAATACTGTTGCCATATTTGTAAAAAAAAATGTAGGCATTATTTAGAACAATATTGATCAACATAAAAATTCAACAGGCAGTACAGAAGTTTTGATATTCCCTTGTTTCTTCCAATTTTCCTTTGGTAAATAAAATGTTTTATTAGTGTGGGACATTTATTGTAATGAGGGGACCAATACTGATACATTGCCACTATCTATAATTTAGAGTTTGCATTTAAGTTTTACTTTATGTTATCATTCTACAGTATGCAAAAACGAAAAGAAGATAAGACATTCTCTCCTTCAATGAGAAATTTGGTAAAATATGATCAGTTCAATGCACTCTGAGCTATTTATAAAGGTTCATTGGGCCCACAGTTCGGAAGCCTGGACAGTTATACTTGGTGGAGTCCTTCTCTTTAGTGACAACTCAGGGAAAATGCAGGGACAACACTGACCTGTGAGGACCAGTGAAACTCAACACAAACATTTTGCCCCAGTTGAATGTTTGAAGAATTGGTGAAGACAAAACTGAAAAAGAAAAACTCAAAAAACCCTTAGAAGTTCAGCTTGTACATAAAAAATAACTATACCTATAAAAAAAGTCTGGAAGGACATCTTGTACATCCCATATTTTATGAGTGAGGGAACTGAGGTCCCAGAACTAGGCACAGGAATTCAGATCTTCTGACTTCTTATAAGTGCACAGAAAAAGTTTTGTGTAGACCAAACCCCAGATTACTAGCAACACATTTTTGTTTTGTTTTTGAAGAAACTGCCATTACATATTCAGACAAGTGTGTGTGTGTGTGTGTGTGTGTGTGTGTGTGTGTGCGCGCGCGTGCGTGTTTTCCAGGAAACCGTACTCTTATTATTTAATATACAGGGACCTCTTTGAAATGATGGAGAGAAATGCTTTCCTCTCAGGGTGCCTCTATAGGGAGTTGGGAACATCCATGTGTCTTTTAGACCCTCACTATTAAAGCCTCTCGACTTAGATCTACTCATTCATTCTCTGAATTGTCCAGTTATTCTCAGACTTACACTTGAAGTTTGATAGAGCTTATTTGGCATCAACATGGTGATGATTTCTTAGACATAGTTGCCCCTGGAGCCCAATTAAAATTTGAGATCCCTTTGAGAGTTAAGCTTTGGTCAAAAAATGTTCCACAGCAGCCCTAATAACAAGACTCAGCTAACGAGGGAACATTGTGTGTGAAGATGAGGGAAGCTGAGGCAGGGGGATTATAAATTCAAGGCCAGCCTAGGCTATTAGTGAGACTTCGTTTCAAAATAAATTTAACAAAGGGCTAGGGATGTAATTTAGTGGTAGAGATTTTGCCAAGCTTATGTGGCCCTGGGTTTGATTCTCAGTAGTGAAAGAAAGAAAAAAAGAAAGAAAGAAAGAGACAGACAGACAGACTGGTCAAATGGGCCTGATTTGCTTTCCTGAGGGACTCAGTAGGTTAATATAGATGTTACAATGTGTGAATGTTGGACACTAGTACACAAGTTAGTTATCAGAGTAGCAGCAGCTTGTCGTACATAGAATATGGTGTTTGAAATCAGAGTCCTTGGGATCCAATATTAATGATACATCTGAAGGCTGCATAAGCTTCTTCATAATTTTCCTTTCTGGCATATAAAATGAGACCATGCCTGGGCTGAATTGTGTGCCCCCCAAATTCATATGTTGAAATTTAGGGATGGATTCTTTTAATATATAGCTAAAGTAAAATGACATAATAGATATATAACTTGTGACCGATAAAGAGACCATGCCAACTTGAGAGAATCAGAAACCACACCTGGATTAGGGTTTGGGAACCTCACCTAGATTGGGAATTGAGAACCAGCGCGGATTAGAGTGTGAGTTCTTTGTGGGCTGGCCAATGAGGGAAGAGCACCCACTGATATGTGGGGATCCAACTGGAATTCCAAAGGTATGAAAGGAAGAAAGAAAGAAGATTATTACAGCTTCTTCCTCTGGGAAAGCTCTCGCCTTTCCAATTGTCTATGGACACCAGCTTGGTACACACCGCAGATTTTCAGCACAGATTTGCTCCGGTCTCGACTCATGCCTGTCTGCCTGTGGATGACCTTCAGTCTCCGATCTTCGGGCTTCGATCTTTGCCGTTGTTCTTTGAACATGTGAGATCTGCAGCAGACTCTCACCTCACTGGCTGTCTTGCAGTCCCAGATGGGAGATCTATGGTATGGCTAAGCAGCCATCTTGGACTATCTCTATCTTCGGATTTGTAAGCCTTCCCAATAGATCCTGTTTGTTATAAATCTTTAAATTCCACCTTCGGAAAGAACCCAAACTAATACATGCCCTAATTCAACACAACGGTGTCCTTCTAAGAAAAGATTAGGACATAGAAACCATGTAAAGAAGCCAGTACAAGGTGGCCATCAGCAAGCCAAGACAGAGAGAGGTTTTTGAAGAAATCTACTGTGCTGACACATTGGTCTTGGATGTTTGCCCTCTAGAATTATATATTTTAAAAAAATCTTCAGTGGTTTAAGCCCCCCATTCTATACCCTTTGCTGTAGAGGCCCTACATATGGAAATATTTTTAAAATTTAAATCAGTTTATAAGTAGAAACTTACTACAGTATGATATTTGCTGTTACTTCCCTTAAACTTTTGAGACTAATGTATTTTGAGACTTGGAAATTAGGCAGATCCAAAAGGTTCTTGGCTATGGAAGTCTTCCTAGAGCCCAAGCAATGGTTATGTCCAAAGGACCTTCTTAGGTTGGGCTCTGAGCTCCACAACAAGATATGACGAATGCTGACAATGTCCAGGTCTGGCCAGGCTGTTAAGAGACAGGCAGCAGAAGAAAGGCAGCCTCGCACGGTCTGTGTGTGTGCTAACAGCCGTTCTCAGCCCAGAAGGGCCACCCAGGCTCCTTGTCATTCAGAATCCCCAAATACAGCTGAACTGGCAGGAAAGTTCAAAAAAAGTACTTGAGCCATGGAATAAAAGTGTATTTGTGATTTTAAGAAAAGGGAATCATCCCAGATTTTATAAAGGGCAAAATAAAAGCACTAGATTCTAGATGTTTATTTTTTTGTTGGGTGGAAGTAATGTTTTGAACCTAAATGTTTCAATTCAGTATTTGTATAGTCAAGCTCTTAGAGAGCTGGGCACTGCCCTGACAAAACATGGTGGTGGAGAGAATAGACACAAAGTCACAAGTCTTTTCTTTGCAGTCTTGTAATCAATACAACGCAATTAGTGTTCTGGGGCCTTGCGGCCTGGCATTCATACATAGTGAGAGTTTGCAAGGTACAAAAAATGCACAAGGTTGAGTGGCAAGACTTCTATCTTTCGGACTGAAAACTCATTTTAAGTCTGCAGAGAGGAGTCTGTCATTATCTTTTGAAAAACTTGAAATCCGTATCTACATTTTCACAGCTGATTTTAATTTATAACCTTCCCTTCTTCCTCTCTGCCCACTACCCCTAAGCCACACCATAGTTCCTTTACATAAAATGTCTTGAGCTCTGCTTCTATCAAGAAAATTGCAATGAGAAACTTGGCAAAAGGATGATCAACTTAAAGACTGAATATGAAAATAATAAATTCTTAAATAACTTTTATCTGACATTGTGATTTGTAATTCAGTTTAAGAATTAAAGTAATTGATAGCAGTGAGCAACAGAAAAATTTTGAATCAGAACAAGTTATCATTCATGGAATGCTTTGATCAAGATAGAACTATAAATGCTTCATTTTCAGTAAGATTAATTGTGTTGCTGTATTGGGGTGAGAGCCGTAGATCTAAAATTCAGACTAGGTAATGCTGGCAGCCCCAATCAAAAGAACAAGTATCCTGAAGGATTTGTCAAGAAATGTTATTTCTATCACTTTCCAAAACCAATCATGTCATTAGAAATTTTGTCAGCAATCTGATTTTCAAAATGTGCATGCTTAAGGAGAAATAACTTAAAATACTTTTATAGAAAAAGAAACGAAACAGGCTAGAGTACCAAATTTCTGAGGTGTAACTCTCTGAGGTTAGGGCTGGGTGAGATATGTACATGGATACATTGCGTGCAGAAAGCAGCCATGACCAATGCATGTGAAAGAGTTTAGCTGGAATTTCAAGGGTCTTGAAAATGCACTTGCCTTACTGTAACCCCGACAGGACCTGGGTCAAGCACTCCTCTACTCAGATAATGTTGTTTGTAATAGTTCTCTTCCCTTTCCCACAACATTTCATCCCACTACAGTCAGGAAGAACGGTCTGTAAAACCTGATATTTGTGACTTTGGATGACATATTGTACTCTGTTGCCCATGCACCAAGAGCTGGACCTGGTCCAGGTCTTCCGGAGTTCGAAGGGGCTGCAGTGCTGGACCTTTAAATAGCTCAGGGACAGCATGCTCGGCTCTGCCCCCTCAGAGGCCACCTCGGGGTTCAGCGACTTCAGGGTGTGAAAGATCAGCAGCAGGGTCTTTTGTTCTTTTTCTTCTTTCTCTTCTTCCTTTTTTGCTTGCTTCCTCTCCTCCCTCCCTTTTTCCCTCTTTCACCCCCTCTCCATCTCCCTCCCTCCCTCCTTCCCTCCTTCCTTCCTTTTTTCCTTTCTTCCTTCCACTTCTTCCTTCTCTCTTTTCCTCCCTCCCTCCCTCTGGCTGTCTCTCTTCAGTTCTAAAGATGGAAGTCAGGGCCTCATATACATCAGGCAAGAATTCTATGACTGATGTACATCCCTAGCCCAATCATTGGTTTTTATTTTTGTAATTTTTTTCTTTTTGTGCTGCTGGGGATAGATCTCAGGGCCTCACAGATACTAAGCATACGCTCTACCACTCAGCCACACCCCCGTCCCAGCCTTTTTCTTTTGGATTTCCATCAGAAGGGAGGTGTGTTTCACTTTTAGTTCTGTGTATAAAGGGGTATTAGAGTTGGATTAGCCCAGGTCCAACTCTACGTCAGTAGATGCTTTACCATAGACTTGCTGATATAGTGTCTTCCAGGACACTCTGTGGAGCAGGATGAAAGACGTGCTGACAATGGCAGTTTGGTCCCAAGTACCTCTAGTGAGTACTTGGAATAACTTTCAAAGGGATGCTGAGAAGCTGGTGTTGAAAATAGGAACGTATGAAGTTTGAGATCAGGTGACCAGCTTCTGTACACGTGCTAAGAGGCGATTAATCCAATTCAGGTCATTTTTTTCCTTAGGTTCATAACAAAAAATGTTTCTTTCAGAATATCAAGGTAGCAAAAATAAATAAAAGGGTAATGAGAGGAAACTGAAATCTTTCTACCTGAAGATAACCACATGTAACATACTGTCACCTATCTTTATAATCTTTTTCTATGCTTATACATTTACATACTTATACATAGGGAGTACAAATTTACCAAAATAGGATAATTATAAATATTAGTATTTTTAATGATTGCATAAATGTCCTCTTAAAGATGATCCATTGTTCATTCAAACATGAACATATTGTTGAAATCTTAATTATTTCTAGATTTCTTCCAGCATAAATTATGATATTCTGAATGTTTTGTAAGTGATATGTGCATACATTTGGTAATGTTTACTTAGGATAAATTTGCAAGGGCTACTGAAAACTTCTGAAATGTATTACCTAACTGCCATCTTTAAAGTCCATGTATTCAAAATATGTTTATTAACTGAGCATTTAGTTTATGCCCAGGATGGTGCTGTGAAGTGGGAACACAAGACAGTGACTGACACAACACAAGCCATGTTCTCACAGAGACAGTCACTACATATGCATATACATATTGCTGTGTTATATTGTAAATATGTGGATTCAATCAACTGTGGGCTCAAAATATTGGAAAAATTTTTAGTCCTCCCTGAACATTTTTCTTGTTATTATTTCCAAAACAATACAGCATAGCCACTATTGACATGGTATTTACATTTTGCTAGGCATGAATAATCTAGTGGTGATCTATAATTGACAGGAGAATATTCATTCTGCATAGGCAGTATGCTATTTTTATTTACAAAAGCCTTGAGTATCTTTAGACTGTCATTCACTGAGGCTCCTGGAACCAATCTCCCTGGCATGAAGTCACAGGGTATTGGAACTTAAGGGAAGAGAACTGCACCAGAGTCAGAGCAGTAGGGCGAGGAGTCACATCTGTATTTTTGAGTTTTGCTAATACACTCTAATATCATCTCATTTGTATTGTATATTGAAATAAACAAACACAAGGATCCTGGGAAGAGTGTGTTTACACCTTCAGAAGTCTACAATCCACACATCCATACATCGATCAGGATATAATCAGGACTCAGGCTTGCACAGCACATTGTTTGGAAAACTAAATTTAACAAAAGTCAGTGAGTCAGCACCCTGGGAAGGAAAGAGCTGTGTCATCTGCAGAGCTGAAGAGTTCCTCTTCAACTCTGTGAAGGCGGCCTTGTCTCCTCCCTAACAAAATTAGTCACTTGCCATCTGGGAGGGAAGCTTTTGTCATCCTTCATTTTAGGAGCACAATGAATTCACTGTATTTTCCTTCTTTTTTTGTACAAATATCTTTCTTTTTTCAAGACGTGAAGCAGCCTAGTGATGGAGGTTACACTGTACTCAAGTTTCTTGATTCAATAAATGCTCAGTAGACTATTGGCTAATTGGCAGAATAAATAAACAGTGTCACTGAGATGTTTTATTGGTACCTGACACATTATTTGAGACTGTGGTTTTATATAGTCAAAAAAATTACAAAAATTTAATTTAAGACTTTACCTCTGACTCTAGAATAGAGAAAGCAACCCTTCATTTCATAAAATAGAATGGGTGTTCTAGTGGGCTGGACAGACAGTTGGCTTCACAAACAGAGAAAGGCTGAGGAAAGTAGAAACAAAACAAATAGAAAAGAATTGATCATTTCAAAGTTACTTTTCTTGCAAGATGGTAACCAAGAGACAGATTAATAGGACAGAAACTGATTAGTTAACATCTTGTTGTTTCAGGTTCTTCTGTGTTAGGATTAAGGTGGAAAGAATTTATTATCACGCCTATTGAAGCTGACCCGTTTGAGAGATTTAATATTTCCCTTTCTAATCCTGAGGTCTTGGAAGGCCAAACAACCAGCTTGGTTTTGTAATGGTGCCATGGAGTTCTAGTATCAGTGACTCCATTTTGAGTTCTGGCCTACTCTGTTGGGACCTAGTATGGGAACTCAATCTGAAACAACAGCTTTCTGTAATTTTTATTTAATAATATTGTAAAACTCAAACTTGCTGGAAAGGGCTGTGTTAGGAAGCTTTCTGTTGCTGTGAAAAAATACTTGAAAATTTAAACTTAAAAGGCTCTTTTCCGAGGTTTCAGTTCGGTGTAATTTGGCAAGGGGGACCATGGACGGAAGTACATAGCAGAGGAAGCCGCTTACTTCTTGGCAGCCAGGAAGTGAAGAGCCAAAGAAAAAAGGCTCGAGTCGCAGTGTCTGCTTCCAGGCCGCAAGTCCAGTGAGCTAACTTCCTTTTACTAGGTCCGACTTCCCAAGGGGCCTACCACCTCCCAGCAGCACACTGACAGAGAAACACCTTCTAATATGTGGGCTTTTTCAGATCCAAACCACGAAGGGGCATTATAAAATATTAAGTCTGTCTGTTTTAAAAATTTCTCTTATTTCCTTGGTCTCTTTAAAGCCTTCCTTTATTGTCCTAGGGTAAGAGAAATGGACTGCAAAACGGCCTTGAAAATTTGTATTTCGGGTTATAAGAAGCTGTTCTAGGGTTTTACGGATGGGAAGCCTCAGGTGAAAAGGCAAAGCTGCTCCTTTATCCTATGGATTGATATTGCACAGGAAAACTGAGTAGGAAAAGGAAACCTCACGTACAGGCCTCAAAGGGACTGGAGAGTTGGGTGAGTTGAAGAAAGTGCTGGAAATGAAGCTTTGCAGTCGGACTTCCCATGGAGTTTCAGTGGCTAGAGTGTGGCCAAGGCCAGGCTCAATGTGTTCTACTGGGCAGCAAGAACCTAGAGAAAGCCTTGACAGTGTGAGGTGCAGACATAGCACCCAAGCAGAAAAAGGCGAGTTCATGAGTTTTATCCCAGGGTCAGCAGATGGTGACACAGGACATGGATAAAGAACAAACTGCCCTAGGCCAGAAAGGCTACAAAGCCCCGAGGACCTCCGTACTCCAGATGCACAGATCCAGGAGAGGTTTTCCTCACTTCAACCCAAGTTCATTGGGGGAAACATTTGCTGATATGGGCAGATTGAGCAATCACCTCAGATTAGATAAAGTTAAGTACATTTTTCTTCCTTAAAAACACACAAATCTCAATTTTATCTGCATTTGAGTTGTAGTGTGAACAATATTAGAACTGTTAAACTGGTGGGTAGACAAAGGGAAATGTGTTGGTTCGCAAACTCCAAAGCGGGGCTCTCCAAAGCTCTGGCCACAAACAAGTAGAGTACAGGTCTGTAATTTGTTAGGAACTATGGCTACAGAAGAGTTAAGCGGCCAGCCAACGTGTGAATATTCTTCTGTATTTAAAGTTACAGCCCACTATTCACATTACTGTTTGAGCCTCTCCTCCTTTTAGGTCAGTGGTAGAACTAAATTCTCAGAGAGCACAAACTCTATTGTGACCTGCTGAAGTGTGGCATCTAGGTTGTGTGCTTCTTATGAGAATACAAGGTCCAAATAGTCTGAGGGGGAGCTTAGGTGATAACAGTAGCACCCTCACATACCGTTTGTGAAAAAAATTATTTTCCACACAGCCAGTCCGTGATACCAAAGCTGCTGGGGGCTCCCCTCTCTGAAGGGTTGTCAGCAAGTGTAAAACCATTGTGAGAAGTGGGGACGGGATGTAGGCTCAGCTTTCTTTCTTAATCTCTACTTTGCTCTGCACATCTGCTTTCTTCTTTCCTGCTACTGATCAGGTCGTCCGCATGAAGAATCCGAGAAACTCTCCATGGATTTTACGTTCTACATTTCAAACCTGAGAGGAAGAAACTCTTCCATGGAGTGTGTTTGTTTTCGTCTCAAGTTCCAAATCCAGGGGAACGATTGTTCTCTCCTCGGCTGAGTCACATGGCTCCCCTTTGGGATAATCTGTCATAACTCAGAGACGGTATTTTCAGCACTCCCCTTCCCTTTGAATCAATAGCCTCTTCTAGAGCCCAAAAGAAAACAAAAGAAAACAACAAAGAAAAACTATAGTCAGGAGTTTGGGGTTATGAAAACACACAGTGCTTCCATTGGTAGTATATGTTTAAGGTATAGGTTCCAGCGTAAAGGAAACTGAGGAGCCCGGCCGGTGCAGGCTGCTGCACCAAAATACCATAGGCTGAGCGACTCGGAAAACAAACTTTTTTTTCCCTCACAATGTAAAGTATGGGAAATCTGACATCAGTGTGCAAGCATGTGTGGGTCCTGGTGAGGGGCCCCTTCCTGGTGTGCAAATGACTGCCTCCTTCTTATTGATGAGAGGAGAGGGACAGAGTGAGAAAGAGTGATGGGAGAAAGAGAGAGAGAGAGACAGAGACAGAGAGACAGAGAGACAGAGACAGAGACAGAAAGACAGAGAAAGAGAGAGAGAGATCTTTTTCTCATTTTCTTAAGAGCATTAATCTTGTAACATATTCACCTTTATGACCTACTCATCTCCCAAGAGCATCGTGTCCAAATAACATTATGTTGAGGGAGCTAGAACTTGGGGAACTGGAGAAAAGGCACAGCAGTTAAAGCTCTTGCCTTGCAAGCTCAAGGCCCTAAGTTTGATTCCCCAGCACCACATAAAGCTGGCTATACACCTATAATCCAAGCACTCAGCAAAGGCTGAGATGGGGGGGATTTTTTTTTTTTTTTGAGTCCAAATCCATCCTGGGCTGTACCAGTGAGTTCAGGACCAGCCTGGGCTACAGAGTAAGACCCTGTCTCAAAAAGAAAGAAAGAAAGAAAGAAAGAAAGAAAGAAAGAAAGAAAGAAAGAGGAAAAAAATGTTGATTTGGGAAGGTTATGAACATTCAGCCACTGACCAAGTGATATTGAAAGTCCCAACAAGATACAATATGACATCAACTTTCGGCAGGATTGATTATTAGAATGTATCCGGATGTTCTGGTTTCTATGGTGATTCTTCACACAGACAGGGTCTTAGTCTATGCTCAGTCCATGCCCGTGTGATGAGAAGAGCCCAGTGGAGCTGGCATAGTACAGCCTCTAAAGCAAGTGTGAAAGTGTGAAAAGGGTATTAAGTCTTTTAGTTCTGTCTTGGTTTGGGTTGGAATGTCCCCTAAAAACTTCATGTGTTTGGATATTGTGAATTATATGTGGGATTCATTTGCTACTGGGAATTGGGGCCTAGTAGAAGGAATAGATCACAGAGGTTTGACTTGGAAGGAACTGATCATTGGGGATTGGGGCTTGACCTGGAAAAATACACAGCAGTTCCACACTTCCTTGCTATCTTCCAGCTTCCTGTCCACCATGCTATGAACAGCTAATCTATGCTAGGTCTCTGTCATGTTCTTAACCGTTCCAGTCACCCATGAATGGACTGAGACTTTCTGAAACTAGGAGCTAAAAATAAAACTTTCCTTCTGTAATTTGTGGGTGAGGGACAAAGTGTCCCAGCAATGAATAAGTAACTAAAACACTTCAATCACTTGCTATGGTTGTGAAAATATCCAAACATCCCCGTGAGAAACTCACATGGCAAGGAATTGAGACCTTCTACCGACTGTCAGAACCATCTTTCCAGTCATGTTAGTGAATCATTTTGGACCAGATCTGATGTCTTGATCAAATCTTTTGCTAATTGCAATTCTGTCTGGCATCAGACTGAATTCATAAATGATGTCTCCAAGCTGAATTGTCTAGCTAAGCTCCTTCTAAATTTCTGACCAAGAGGAATTGTCAAAAATAAGAAATATTTATTGTTGTTTCAAGTACTAAGTTTGAGGGTAATTTTTGTGTTGCTAAGTAATCTGTGTACAGGCAAGGTAAATTTCTTGGCCTGAGGTAGCCCATGAAATATGACTCAGACAGGATGTTCCTAGAACATTCTACATTATTCTCTATGATTCCAATTCTCTTGAAAGGTTCTCTTTTAGAAAAGGAAGAGGAAAAAAAATACATAGAAAACAAAAACTCTGTAGCATGTATTTTTCCCAGTTTGCTGGAGCATTGGGAATGGAAATGTCATAGGATAATATATAGAAGGGAGAGAAACTGAAAAAAGTCTTCAGAATATTTGAACTTTCATCCCAGTGAGCAGGTAAGGCATTTGGCTTTTCCTGGTCCCACCTACCTTGGTTGTTGGTTGACTGGGGACACATGAGATTGGTGGAAGCGCTATAAAAATTTCTAGCACTTTACCAATGTCATGAACCATTCTTATAGTTGTGAGGACAAGAGTGAGAATGAGTTGGGATTACAGAGCAGGAGAAAGAAGAATGAAGAAAAAAAAACACATAAAAAATGACTTGGTTTTTCTCCCTGAGGAAAATAATAATAAATTTTCTAATAAAAATACATTTTAAAATTAACTTTGAACATTACCATGACGTGCCTGGGAGTATTTCTGCATGTGGAAAAGCTGTAGAATCAGATCTGTGAGGCCCACGAGTTACAGAGCTGATAATAAGCCACATCCTAATAATTCCACGTCCCAGGCCTTCCCTGACATCACCCAGCACAGTGCAATGGCAGCTGGGCCTCGGTGGCCCTGCTGAGCCCTGACACTGCCTCCCTGACTTGTGTCCTCGCCCCCCTGAAGCTGTTGTCTGTGTCAGTCTTTCTACAAAGGCCACACGCTACAGTGAGTGTATTTCATGAGAGGAAGTGTAACTGATGAATCTTCTAATTTTATAGTTTGAAATAGGATGATAAAATGCTAGATTTATAGATATCGTGTCATTGTGCACAACACTCACGTTTCTTGTTCCCATCTGGTGTGAAGGAAAAGAAATTTGTTCTCTCTTTAATGTGTCATGCTGTTCAATGCATGTTGCTTAAGATCTTGAGGAGCTGAAGCATCTCTCTCCACCAGCGTGAAGGATTTGGTGCTGTGGGCAATACTTTAATGCAAGCAGAGCTTAACCAAAGGCATTTTATTGTGTTGTAGGTTTTCTTTTTGTAACTTTGAAAGGGAAGATGAGCTTTTATGTCCTTGTTTATTAACAAACCCATCCCCAATTAGTATGAACAGTTTTAGATACACAGCTCCCTGTCAGTTGTTCCCCACATTTCATGTGATTTAAATGTGCTGAGTGACTCATTGTCATACTATAACATACAATCTGCCCAAGGAGGACATTAGTGTGAATCTTACCAGGCAGCTTTCATGTGACTATGCGAGCGTCTTCTTAGAGATCTTAAGTAACCGAACACAGGTTTCTCTCTCCTGAAGCCTGAATCTGCATTTCTACCTAGCCCTTCTCAACTCTTCAGATCGCACAGGAAGACACTTGCCCTGTGCTTACTTCTATATTTGGCACATTCTCATTACGGTGTCATTCCTCCTATGGGAGAATAATTAGGCATTCGTCTAACTACAATAGAGGAGGTGCACAAATTTGAGAGAGTCACAAGCAGGCGAGACGCAGGAAAAGGAACGCGCTATTCCAAATCATGACGTTCACTGGTCTTTATGTAACACTGCACAAAAAAGGAAGAAAAGGTAATAAAAATGAGTTTGTGAAAAAGTCATATCGCAGGAAGAATCTTCTTTTAGTGTTGGCGAAATATTAATGTTTAAGTAATAAAATTGGGGAAATTTTTACTACTCATTTTTAACAAACTATTAATACATTTTTAATTTGTATGTATATATGTATGTGTTTATATGATAAATAATATGTTCCTCACAGAAAGATTTGCTTACTTATTTATTGGAAACACAGTCTCACTCTGTAACTCAGCCTGGTCCTGAACGCACCATGGAGCCCAGGCTGCCCTTGAACTCAGCGCAATTTTCCTGCCTCAGCCTCCCAAGTGCTGGGAATACAGGAGTGCACTAACACGCCCAGCTTTATGTGGTGCTGGGGAATCGAACTCAGGGCCTTGAACTCATAAATTTAATTCATTCCCTGCTCTCTGATTTTAAAAGAAACTGATTTTCCTCAAATATTGGTATTTTATATTCAGCCAAAAGTATTTGCCTATTACAAGCGCTGTTTAGGAAGATCTCGGTGGAAATGTTTGAAGCATGAGAATCAATGTGTGGTACAAAATTACACACAAAGAGAGTTGCAACAGTTGAGGTGAACAACTGCTCAGCACTTGTTTTGTGTCAGGTACACTTATTTACTATCTTCTTAAATATAAATTACGTAATTAGTCACCGCTACCATAAGGTTTCTATCTGATCGACAGATAAATACCCATGATGATTATGAAGCCTGACGATAGATAATGAAATAACTGGGTAGGATGATAGTGACCCAGGAGGCACAGTAGTAGACATGGCAGGGTCAGAAAGGCTTCTGTGGGAAGGGGTTCTTGAAGACCATGGGGCACTTGGCATAGGATAGGTTGGACACATGGATGTCTGGCCTGCTTTTAGCTCTGATAGGAGCATAATCTCATGTAAATAATCATGAACAGCTATCATTCAACTGGCTGAATAATATTCTTCTTTACAGTTGTGACATGACTTCCATTACATTCCTTTGTTTTTTCTACTATCAACAGTGCTATCGGGAAGCTACCTTGTCAGTACAACTGGAGACTAACTGCTTGTTTTCTCATCTAAATTTCCTGAGTGGGGTTTTGTGTAGGCATTTAACACTTTACCCTGTAGTCCTGTACATGTCTGTGGAATTTCTTATGGAAGCAGTGCCACAGTTCCCATCACTCAGAGCTTCTCTTAGAATCTTTCTAGGAGGACATCTACTAGTTCTTTTTTTTTTTTTTTTTGGAATTGTTAAACATTTTCTAACACAGAAAGTAGGAATTTTGCAAATTCTTGTCAGTTCTATTTCAACATGACCACTACTATACTCATTACCTTCTTTGTCAAGTAAACAACAACAGAAAGACAGAAAGAGAAAGAAAGAAAGAAAGGAAGGAAGGAAGGAAGGAAGGAAGAAAGAAAGAAAGAAAGAAAGAAAGAAAGAAAGAAAGAAAGAAAGATCCTCCTGGTCTCCTCTTCTGTGTCTTCGCTTTATTGTCATCATCATTTGCCCACTGGTGGAGACCGGTGATCTTGCTGAGTCTTCCACTCCTGGTCACCAGTCACATCTACCAGCCCGTGTGATCTCTTCCTGGAAACCGTTGTTCCTTTCCAGCCCTGCTACTGCTAACTTCTTTCAGGCCCTCCCCATCCCTCATCTGTTCTACACTTAATTTATTTTGGAGTCTAGAATTGCTAACCTCCAAATAGCCTCGGGGAGATCTTTGTAGAAAGTTATGTGTAGAAAATAACCACGTCAAATACCAGCTTAAATCCTTTGGTTGCTCCCCATGGCCCTTGTCCCTACAACACATGCAAACATCAAAACCTGGTGTGCTGGCGGTCTGCCATCTGGTCCTGACTGACCCTTTCCTTCTGATCTTGCTTTTCTGGCTTTGGTCACTCTATTATTGCCATTCCTTGCCATAGATTTAGCTCCCAGAGGGCTATGGCTGCCCCTGCCTTTTCTGCCTTTGTTCTGCCTGGTTGAGCCCTGACATATCCTAAGACTTAGCTCATGCTTCCCTCCCCCATGAAGGTCTGGCTGGCCTCCACAGTCACTGCCTGGCACCCCCTCCTTCGTGCCATCTGTGCACCTGCTACAGACTGCCATCAAAGCAATAGGAGAGAGATTTATTTTCCTGGAGGCCAAACAACAAACCTTAGTCTGGGCAGCACATAGAGGAAATAACATGAAATTCCTTTAGTAAATTTTGAGCTGGGGTAGCAAAGTGCCTGAAGCAGGAGATGGCTGTGAGATAACCTATGCAGTCCTTCAGCCATGTCTGGTCATCACAGGCACCAGAATGTGGCAACTGTTGGTGGCGACATTCGTTTGAGCAGAGGTCTCTGCTCCTCTGCTTCAGGAGCTATTGTAATAGGAGGGACACAATATGTTCAGAATGCGCTGGCACAAAAAGATGTAGAATAAATAAAGGGAAGGTTTTTTTTTTTTCAGTTTGGTTGACTTTTTAGTGGTGGCTCCTGTTCTCGGGTGAGGCTTGGGCCTTCACATTGACCTACACAACCAATCCTTTTTATTCTGAGACCACATCTTTGTAAGTTTCCCAGGCTGAGCTTCAATTTGGAATTATTCTTCTTCAGCCTCCTAGATGCTGGGACTATGGCAACATGTGACCATGTGTCTTAGTTATTTTTTCATCACTGTGACTCAATACCCAACAGGCACACCTTAGGGACGAAAGGTTTACTGTCACTTACAGGTTCAGAAGGTCTCAGTCCATTCATGGGCTGGTGACTGACAAATGGTGCAGCCGTGCTATTTGGTGGGACTGCAGCTAGAGCTGGAACCAGAGTTTCTAGGGCAGAGATACTTAAAACATGGTAAAAGAGAGAGAAATTGGGAGGAAGACCAAAGCCAGTACACGAACCTCCAGCTTAAGCCCTAATTATCCACCTCCAACACTACCCAGTATCCATAGGAATATAAGGCTTTTGGAGGACATTCCAGATCCAAACCACCACATTCCACCCCTGGCCCCAAAAGACTCATGACTGCCTCCTTATACAATATGTATTTAGTCCTTTTCTAGAAGTTGTCAACGTCCTAAGTCTCCTCTGAGACACAAGGCAAACTCTCAGCTGTGAGTTCTTATTAAAACCAAAGAGTTAAGTACTTCCAACCTACAATGGCACAGGGTAAGCCTTTCCATACCAAAAGGGAGGCATAGGAGGATAAAAAGCAATAGGATCAAAATAACCCCTAAACCCAGCAGAGCAAGCATTGACTCCTATAGTCCCAGGTCCAGCACTAGCAAGATATGCATTCCAGGGACTTGGATAGTCCCTCCCCTTTAGCATCATAGCAGGCTAACACTTCCATCTCCTCCTGACCAGCGGCTTTCCTCGGTGGGTGATCCACGCTCCTGGTTTCTCCAAATTCTTGGGTTCTCCACTGCACCTTTGGATTGTTCTTTATAGTTTCACATATCTCCCTCCCAGGGGCACACTGCCTGGCCTCCAAGGCCTTCCTCCGATATCTGGGGGGAATCCTCCAGGAATCCACAACCTCGGCACTCTGCGAGCCTCTAAAACTAGGACTGCATGAACATCACCAAGGTCTGCCACTGGCTTGAACAGTGGTCTGGTCCCCTTGGACAAATGCTGTAGGTGTCGCTGAGCTCTTGGATGGTTGAACTCTAGGCTGCTGAACTCTAAAAGACTTTTCTTTTCGCTCTGTGGTACGCTTTTCTTTTGCCTCTCCATCCTTGAGCTGGTGAAGGGCGGGGTCTTGCTGACTTTGGAGATGCCTTCCTGGCATCTTTCTTATCTTGGTTATAAGTATCTGGCTTCTTCTAATGTTAATGTCTTTCACTTCCCTGTGCTCCTCAGCTCCACCACTGCAGGTCATTTTGACCTGACACTGTAAACCTTGTCTGAGATTTTCTCTGCCATTTTATCCTGTCTTTCACCATAGAGCTGGCCAAAGTCATAAACAACAGCTATGCAACAGTTTGAACATCAGTCTGCCTTGAGATTTCCTCCACCAGAGTAAGTAGTCTACCACCCCTAATCTCAGTTTCAGGCAGTCTTTAGACCAGGGCAAAATGCCAAAAAACTTTTGGGCCGAGTGTAGCACACATGACTTTTAGGCCACTTGCAGATACAGTCCTCTTTCCCATTTGAAACTTCTTGAACCTGGCCTTTTCAATCGACATTTTCATTAGCATTTTGGTCTTTTGAGCTCTGACCAGAATAGAATCTCCCATCAACCTCAGCTCATTGCACTCCAAAGATTCTCCAGCCAGTATCCTCAAACCTTTTCAAATTCCTCCTGAAAACTGATTCAAAAGGTTTCCAAATCACATGTTCAGGTAAACCGACCCCACTCGTAGTACCAGTTTCTGTCTTAGTTACTCTTTCCATCACCGTGACTCAATAACTGACATGCACAACTTAGGAAGGAAAGATTTATTGTAGCTTACAGTATCAGAAGGTCTCAGTCTGTTCATAGGTGGGTGGCTAAAAAAATGGTGGAATCACATAGCGGGGCTGCAGCTAGAGCCGGAACTGGAGTTCCTGAGGCAGAGATCCTTAGAGCATGGTGGAAGAGAAAGAACCCGGGAGGAAGGTTGGAACCAGCACATGACCCTCCAAGTTAAGCCCTAAGTATCCGCCCCTTCCAGGCAGGTCCCACCTCAAACCCTGTCCAGTATCCATAGGAACATGAGGATTTTGGAGGACACTCCAGATCGAAACTACTACACCACACAGGCTCACTGCTGTGCTTTAATATGAAAATCATATTGAGTTAATGGAATAATATTCATATGTATTATGACAATAATAATAATAGTCCTACTAGTTGTTCAGTGATTCCTCTTTGTCAGACTGTTTTCTGTTGGTTATTTCATTTAATTCCCACAAAAACCTCCTGAAGTAATCATTTTTATCCCCTTTTGACAAATGAAGCCTTTGAAATGTAAGGTCAATTTTCTTCACCAAGTTTCCCTGGTTGAAAAATCATGAGGTCATAGTTCGGTCAATTTGTAACTCGCTGCAATTTCACCAAGAACTGGATGCTCCTATACCTTACCTCTAATTTAACCCCTTGTTCGTTTGCCCCTTCAGTGGTCCTTCTCCTGAGGGTCAATGGGTGATGCCCTCAACTGACAACATCTGTCAATGACAGAGAATTTGTCACGATCATCCACATGAACTTTGGAAAATGCTTTGGAACAATAGAGGGGACAGATATGGAATTTGCCTGAATTTGAATTTTTTTGAATTCCAAGTTTAGCCACTGTAGGTTTTAGAATTCCTTTGTGACTGAAACTCTGTATGTGCTTCTGAGCTTGTGCTTGTAAAGGGGGGAGGGAAGGAAAATAGGAAAGAGGGAGAGAGAGAGAGAGAGAGAGAGAGAGAGAGAGAGAGAGAGAGAGAGAAAGAGACAGAGAGACAGAGAGACAAGGAAAGAGAGGAAGCTGTTATTGATGCAAGCTCTGTATGCAATGGAATTTGAGCAAAGGCAAAAAGAAAAGAGGAGAAAGAAACTTATATTTAAAATCTGTTATTCAACAGCATTAGAAAAAGGCCCTCAAGACATTAAGACTATTGTATCAATGCTTAATAATGCACTTGTGCCTCTAACATTATTTCCAGAATACAGAGGGTACTATAGTCTAAATGAAGTAAATGTAAAAAAAATCCACATACACGTTGCAATTTAAATTTTCACTCTTTTCTGCATTCATCAGCTTTCCCCCTTGTTATCATGAGTTGAGTAACTGATAATGCAGCTCCTATCATTCATATGCTTCTTTCAGAAAAAAATGCTGGAGGAATACACCCACTCTCTACTGTGTAATTATCTTTGGGAAGCCTAGTTTTCTGGGTAAATTGTTCACAGATATATGCCAGTTTTTATAAATGTGCAACTCTCTTACAATCTCATTACTGTAGAATTCTGTAGCTGGTCAGTGAGAACATGTGTTTTCACAGATATTATTTATTTTGTCTTCAAATGTTCCAGTAATTTTTTATTTAGATAACTTAAATGTCTTTTGTGGACTCTATGTTATAGCTCTTCATTACTAAAGAGTCACTGGTTAAGTGGAGGTCAGTGTTTAATGGGGCAAGGTGGGATCTGGTGAGAACTAATACAAGGGCAATTATGTATTTGGCAAAGTGAGTGCTGTTGGAGACGTGTTTGAAGTGCTGGGGGTTTGAATGTTTTTGACTTGTGACTATCATAAATAATGCTCCTATAAGCGTTTCAGAAACAGTCATGTGATATAGCTATTACAAATCAGACCTACTTAATGTTTTGGCTTTGGGGGTTGAGTCCAATGTTTTTGCAATGAGCCACATATCTAGCCCATTCTTTTAATTTTTGATTTCAAGATAGAGTCTTACCATGTGGTTGAATTGCCAGGCTGGGCTTGTGCTGGATTCCTCTGCCTCAGCCTCTTCATCTGCTTCGTCAGATACTGTAAGTTTGAGGTGTCTGAAGACTACCAACAATCAGTGCCACTTAGAGCCAGGAATCTGGACTTCCAAATTTGTAGGACATTGTTAATACATGTTGAAGTCGCAAAGCAGCTGAGACACGTAGGTAAGGGGTATAGAATTTTTAAAAAATTAGTGGAAGCCAGCATATGTAAAGCTCAGATGAAAGTGAGCCAATAGTTTTATGTATGATCAACTTATTATTCCAGTATTATGTTTATCTCAGTGTATACAAATCATTTTACATTTATGTATTCTTATTACCCTTATAGTTTCTAATTCTATAACCAGGACTCTCTCTGCACATATCTACCCATATATATATAAATATATATATATATATATATATATATATATATATATATATATATATACAGAGAGAAATATGAACATATGTGCATATATGTAGTTACTTCTAAATTCATGTACTCAAAACCAAATAGAAGATGAGCAGTCTGAAGATGTTAAAACTTTACTTATTTTTCAGTTCTGCATCTTATCTTCAAGTCCACAATTGTATATATATATGTGTGTGTGTGTGTGTGTGTGTGTGTGTGTGTGTGTGCATGTTGATGTGTGCATGGGAGGTGGCAGTCCATTCATTGGCCAGCTTGCTTCTGATAATGATCACATGGTTACAGAATGATGTGATGACTATAAAGTATGATTGTATTTTTGCTACACTAAGCCACCCCCTCTCCCCACAGGGGACAAGTTCTGCATGTCCTTTTGCCTGTCACCCTTTGTGATGCTTAATGCCCTTATGCCTTCATCACACTGGCATTCTGGCTCTGCTACACGCCATTAGCCTCCTGTTCCATAGCATTCTTGGAGAATCTTCACTGCCCTGTGAATTGACCCAGCAATTATGGCCAAATGCTTTTGGAATGCTCCTGTGCATTATAAACACATCAATGAGCGTGTTGATGTGATAATGATGACATTATACTTTCTCACTTTCAGTAGCTTCCAGAAAGTCACTCACAAGGGGATGCTCCCTGATCTAAGGTGAAACTTCTTGATTATCAACCCCTGAAAGCTATGAAACTGGGATCTGGTGGGATTGGACCCCAGGAAGACGGGGGTCTTTGCTTTGATTTCAGATTCTGCTTAGATGTTTGAAATACAATTGTAACATTACACTCCTCCAAGACTCTTCCACCTATTAGATTTTGATAAATTATTAACACCAGCAAATTTCTTTTTGAAGAAAGAAGGCATAAACTTGCTTGAGATTGTATATAAGAAACTGTGGACTTAAAGACAAGATGTAGAATTAAAAGAAAGTGGAGTCGACTCCCCATTTCCACCTCCTACTCTTCAGGAAATACCAATGAGACCACATTTCTAGCTCCTGTAAACAGGCTTTTGTCCCTGCTCTGAAGACAACATCAGTCAAGCAATCTGAACACTTGAGTTTGATAGTGGCTGAGGTTTTGAGTGTGCTTTCGAATTTGGAGTCAAGAAGTCAAGAAGTCAAGACCAGAAGAAATACTGAAGTTACCAGAGATACATATATTTTGTTGGCATTTTTACCTAAAGTTTCAGAATTCTAATAAACAAGATTGCTTACTTTACTCCTTATACTATTTTGGCCCCTTCCTACTATATACCTATTCCTGTCAGTGAGAAAATCCTTATAACTTTCCTAATATTAACACATGTATTGACACAAAAACTTTCTTTGAAGTAATTCTGTATCATCAGCATTGATATATTATTAAAATCTAGAATAAGATTTAATCTTTCTAGACTGTAATCTCATCTTCTATAAGACAAAAGAAAGTAGAAAAGCATTTAATGAATAATAAGAAATATATGAATTAGATGATGATTAGACAGCAAACATTTTATAGTAAAGTAGGAGGGAAGCACTCATGAGCAATGAACTCTCGTGTAGCATGGAAAATTCCGTAGTAGACATAGGGCAACATATTGAAGGGTAATTTATTCAGGAATAAATTATCCAGGAATAAATTCTGCTCAGGAAGACATTTGGGGGTGTCTTCACCAAAGGAGAATTCAATCTGCCTTGATCTTAAACAATGAGTTTAACCAACTTTGATTGACAAGTATATCTTTCTAGATAAGTAGAGAAGCAAGATTTCAACCACTGGTGTTTTGGAGAAGTAAAAGGAAAGGAATAAATAGAAGTTTATGAATGTTAAAGAAAGTATGAGTTCTCAGCTTTTCCTAGACTTAATGAATGGATGTTGAGAGGATAGGAATGAACAGAATGTAGATGCGTGTGACAGAAGGTCACTGAAGACGCTCAATGCCATCCTAAAGCACTTGAGACAATGGAAATTGGTTGTTTTTTTCCCCATTTATAAGTCTGAAAACAATAGGGGAGGCTAAATAGTATGAGTCAAGATAATTCTTCCAGACAATAATTCTTGGTTGGATGACTTAATGAGAAATAAATAAGAAATTTGTATCACAGTATCAGCCTTCCGAGCATAATTGGATTCTAGAGTAAGTCTTCTATTCAAGTGTTTGCCTCATCTGTTAATGTTTACCTTGGTGGCTTGTGTTTTGGTTGGCTCTTGAACTACCCTGGCATTGCTTCATCTTTTCAGGCATCTGCTCTTTTGAAACATTCTTGAAAAAATGCTTCTCTACTTATCTAGACGGAACATACACTTGTCAATCAAAACATAAATAGCAACCAGTCCACCGGTGTGTCCATAAGCTGGAGAGGAGACAGGCTGCTTTCCCTCTGAAGATGTGCCAAATTTAGAATTATTGGTTTCTTTGTGATTTGTAAGCCCTCTGAAGTTGTAAGGAGGAACTCCCAGCACGAAAACCTTTGTTTTCACTGCTAATCTCTAGCATGCATCCTTTACTATTGTAATAAGAAGTCCCTGCAGGACTTCCCAGACTACACAACTGTACTATACTATAGTTTTTTGTGACTTATTTTGGTAGCTTCTGAATACGAATTTCCGCTGCTCTACTTTCTTCCAAGGTACTAGCATTAAATTTTATTTTGCTTCCCTGCCAGTGCTTCAGACCACCAAGGACCTGGATTTGCTTTATTCAAAACATCAGATCCCTTTCTCTAGTGACCAGCAACAATGAGGCACTCTTAGGGTGTGAGAGATGATCTTGAGGACAATCAGAGTACACCTTGTGTTCATAGGGCTTGAATTAAAGCTGTCTTGCACGATAGGGGGGAGACTGATCCCATTTTGTGCAAAAGTTTAAAAGGGCTTGAATTGGGCCCCTCATATTTCTTAGGCTGACCGGGACTATGACTCTTTCTGTGTTTCATCCTCTCTGTCTCTTTTCAAACAGTGACTGGCTAGCAAAGAGGGAGATTTGGCAAAGTCAAAGATACAGACCACCATGGAGACCAAAATGCTTCTAGTTCACATTTGTTTCCCTGTCAGGTGTTGCTGGGAGATCCATTCCTTTCACAACACTGCCAAGTGTGTGAACTCTAGGAATTTGATTGGGCAAAGATATCATTGGCAGATACAGTGCAGCAAATTGTAGGCTGATAGCTAAAGCTGGAGAATGCCTGTGTGAGTGGGTCCAACACAGACTTTTGTCAACTGGCTGAGGAGTCTCATGTAAATCCTGAGAAGCTGGACCTGGAGCCAAAAGAGAGAAAATCAAGGGCAATCACTGAGGGTAGAGGATTTATCTCTACCACTAACAGCTCTTTGTCTTTTGAGAAGGATACCCAAGCTCAGTGCCTCTCACAGAAAACAATAATACATTCAAAGACTCAAGCACTCAGAGAAATGATATAGAGAAAAAAATTACAAACCGTGTGGCAGCATTTGCCCTTAGAACTTCACAGTCTTTTCTTACTAGTTTATTTAGACAAAAAGAAAATATGTCACGATTATTTAAATGTGTCTTCCTTTGGCTTTATCTCACAGAAAATGAGATGCAGTATGATTTAGATGTTGATAATGTCAGTTCTCAACATGCACTACTGTCATTGCCTAACCAACTCTACAGACTTTTCATGGGTCTTTGCATATGAAATATCATTATCTCATGCTTTATTACCACGTTCTTTTTTGAAACAAGTTTTCATTGCCCTATTCTTAAATGTGCGTATGTTTGTATATGTATATACAGACTGATTAGCCGTACCTGGATTCTGTAGAAGGTGTACAAACAGGAAAAAAGTGCTGGTAACTGTTTGCTAAAGGTTGCTCAGCTGTTACTAATTTATTCAGTCTATCAGTAAATATTTACTGAGCACTTACTATGTATGCATCTTTGTGATAGGTGCCAGTGACTTGATCCCCCAGGGTTCAGCAACCAATTTTTTGCAGACACTGAGGGATGATATTATATCATTTAAATACACAATGCTAGAATGTTGGTAAATACTAAAGAGGGAAAGTAGAAAAAAAAATGGTTAAGGTGTTTTAGCCTAAATACAGTGGTCAGGGAAGAAATGAATCATTGAGATACGTTTGTACAAAGATTTGATGGAAGTAAGGGAGAAAATCATGCAAGAGAAGAACATTCTAGGGGAAAAAACCAAAAAAGTACGAAAGCTTTGAATTTGAAACATACCTGGCATATTCTAGCAAGAGCAAAGAGGTCAAGCAAAGACTGTTGAATTTCCAGATGAATTCAAAATTTCTCTGAAAAGATCAGCTAATGATGGAACAGGGCATACAACTGTATAGGTTTTCCTAGCTTGACTTTGGCTTTTATGCTAATAGATGGGAATCTGTAGAGAACAAGGTCGACTTTTTTTTAAGTAATCATTTAGAGTATAGGGTTCAAGAGCAGAACAGTGGAGACGAATTAAAAGAATCTAGATGAGAGCTTCTGGAGGCCTGGGAGAAAGGGGAAAGATGGAGATGAGGCTGGAGCCTTAGTTTTTGAACATGGATCCACGAAAATTGAAGTAGGAAGGCTGATGACAATGAATTCAGTAGAGAACCATTGGCAGTCAGCGTTCCCGCAAGCTGGGGAACGGTGCTTAGGGGAAATCTGGACACAGGATTTTTACATTAATTTCTATACCTTCCAATGCCGTAAGTAGAGTCACAGTTGCTATTCTCACCTTTCAGCTAAGAAAATTGAGATCTGAACAGTTTGAATAGTTTCTTTAAATCCTCAAGGTTGCAAATGCTGCATCCGGGTCACAGATAGATGTTCTAATGATAGGTCTTGCCAACTCTTTTTTTCTCAACCACTAAACCTGAACCTCCTGCCACAGGAGTCTGTGTGACTAAGTGAAGACAAGATTCCAGTCAAAGCATTGAAGAGATGACTCTCACAACGAGCCAACATGACTGACTTCCATGCCTTCATGCATGGTTGTGTGGTCAAGATGTGGATCATTGGCCATGAACATGGAGCCAACTCCTAACAGCAGGTAAAAACCTTATACAATTCATAATATCCAAATATATGAAGGTTTTGTGAGACATTCCCAATTCAAACCACAACTTCCCTCCCCTGGTCCCCAAAGATCTATATCCACCTCTTCATGCAAAATAAATTTAGTCCTTCTTTTAGAGAAGCTTGCCAAAATCTTAACAGTTTTCAGCAACACTAAACCATTTAAGCCCAAAGTGTCCTCTGAGACTCAAGGTAAACTGTAAGATCTTGTGAAATTAAAAGGAAAGTTCCAACATACAATGGTATAGTGTAAACATTTCCATTCCAATAATAATAATAATAATAATAATAATAATAATAATAATAATAATAGAAGTAATTGGACTAAAGCAAGATTGAAAGTCACAGCAAACAGAAAATCCTGCAGTTCTATTATGTCCTGTATCTCCGTGTCCAGTGCACTGGACAAGCTGTGGCAAGATGTGAGCTCCAAAGGTTTGGAGTGGTCCCATTTATATAATTACTTCTGGCTCAGACCTTCATGGCTTCTTTTCTGGGCTGGCTCTGCGCTTAGCCTATAGCCTTCCTCAGCAGATGATTCACGTTCTTGGCATCTCCAAATTTCTAGGATCTCCACAGTAAGCCTCCCCTTCACAGTTTCATGCCCTGTCCTGCCAGGGACATCCTGCCTGGCCTCCAAAGGTCAGGGGTGGAAGTCTGAGTCCACAACTCTTGCATTCTGCATGTATGTGAAAACAGCATCATGTGGATGACACCAAGGCCTGATACTGACCTGAGCAGGAGCCTGGTTTCCTGAGACCACAGCAGCAGCCGCCTCCAATTTCCTGGACTGAAGAATCCTGAGTGAAGTCTGCCAACACTTTCCCCTCCGGCCCTACAGGATGCCCTGGGGAACTTCTCTCAGAGCAAAGTCTTTAGCCTTTCTGTCCAGGAGTGGATAAAGGGTGGAGTGTTGCTGATTCCTGAGGTGCCCTCCAGCCGTCTTTCCTGCAGTCCCGATTTCAAGCGCTTGGCTTCTTTTTACTGCTAATTTCTTCATCAATCATCCTCCCTTTTGCTCCGGCTTTGCTGTTGCTTTCAGCCTGACAAAGCTGGAAACATTTTACATCTTCTTCTCTGCTGTTTTCTCCTACTTTTCAGTGGTTGAGCTGGCTCAAAGCCCCAGATAGAGTCCACGTGACAGCTGGAAATTTTCTTTGCCAGATTAAGTAGTCCACCACCCTTGATCTCACTTTCAGGAAAAATCACAGGAGAGGGGGAAAATGCTGAGACTTTTTTTCCAGAGCATTGCACACATAGTTTCTAGACCATCTGCCAGTAAATTCTACCATCCTGTCTGAAGCCTCTTGAACTTGACCTTTATAATCCACACCTGTATCAGCATTCTGAACTCTGATCAGAATCTCTCATTAAACTGAGCTAACAGTATTCTAAGTCTTCTCTAGCTGACATCTCTAAACCTTTCCAAATTCCTCCCATGAGCCAGTTCTGAAGGCTTCTAAACCACATTATTAATTAAGCTTACAGCAACAACCCCAGTTCTGTTACCATTTTCTGTCTTTGTTACGTATTTGTTGCTGGGACACATTGCCAGACACCCAAACTTAGGGGAGGGAAGATTTATTTTTACCTGACAGTTTCAGAAGGTCTCAGTCAATTCAGAGGGGGCTAGTAATGGTGGAAGTGTCTGGCAGAGACCTAGCAAGAGAGAGAGAGGTCATTTACTCTGTATCAAAGAAGGAAGCAGAATGACTGAGAAAGGGCAGAGCTACCATACGTCCTTTTAGTTCAAGCCCCAATGAATGGTCCCTTCCACATCAAGCTTCAGTGATTCCCTTTCCAGGTGACCTGCCCCATGACAACTAGGCCTTACCTCCTAAAAGTGTGTGAAATCCATATGCAAATCCACAACATCCAAATCCATGAGATTTTGGGGGGAACTTCAGGATCCAAACCGTAACACCTCCTCTTCAGTTCCTTATTCCTTCACTCCCCCTCTCTTTCCCTTTCTTCTTTTCCTTGATCGATGCTGAAGGTTTTTAGTACAACGTTATATTTATTTACTAAGAGAGGTATGAGTAAAAATAATGAGAGAACCTGAGTATAGAGCCAGGGAGGAAGTAAGGTTAGGTTGGAAGTGAGGACATTCCTTTTCAAATATATTTCTTCAGAGATACCTGGGAAACAAGGTTAAAGGACACCAGGTGCCAGCTCAGAAAAGTCTAAGTGAAGATACTGATTTGAAAGTTTCTGCATATTCTACATATTTCCCTAAACTTCTCTTGGGAATCAGTTACTCAAGTTTTAAAAATTTAACTTTATAAATCCTTTTATTTCTACACGTGCACAAATAATAAGAGAGTTGAGTAAACAGAATAGCTATAAAAGAAGCAAAATTTTATTTTGCCTCTCACTATTTTGTTTTTAAGTGAAGCTTTTATTTCTGAGATGCTGGATGAAAATTCTGACAAAGCAAAGAGCTTTTCTGTTTATTCTTAGAGGATCTATATATTTATGGTGATTTGGAGTAAGAAGAAAAATCTCAATTTCAAATATTTAGCTTCTAGTTCATGGTATTATTGATGATGGCAGACTTGCTTTAATGTCAAAGTACCAAGCTTTTCCCGGTTTAGGCCTGGGTCATCCCGGAGGCAAGAGAGAAGAGGAAAGGAGTACCCCATCTCACTAGCTTCTGTTTCCTGCAGTGCGAAAAAGGAAGAAATCAGAGAACGGGGCAATTTTTACCATGTTGAGTGGCTTCACAGCCAGGCATGGCAGATGTCTAGCTCTCCTGTGGAGTATGTTTTATGGCTCTTTTTTGGTTCCAAGTTGAGCTCTTTCACTTGAAATCACTATGTAGCTCCTTTCTATCCCAGGGTCCTTGGCAAGAATCCTGCCTTGCAGGCGTCTCTTTGTCACTCCTGCCATCTCCACTGACCAGCACGGTAGCCGAGTGCTAATGTGTCCATCCCTCTACCCATGTGGCCTACATGTGGCTCGACATGGGCTGTGGATTACGATGCCTCAGTCACAAGATCTGTATTGACCACTATTTTTCTTGCCCTCGTTTCGTCCCCCCAAGCTTCCTCAGACGAGAATGGATCCTACTTCATCCATGTCCAGATTTTTGTTTGGGGCTCACAAGCCACGCTCTCCCAGGTGAGGGCAAGCTGTGTGTTCAAGGGAAAGTCTTTCTCTCCTCTTGTACTCTCACCTGATAATGAAATGAGGGGCAGTCCCTCTCCTTCGTCTACATGTTTCTCCTTTGCTTCTCATGCTCATGAATGAAAGTACTCTAAAGTGGGAAATCGTAAATGTAACGTTAGCAGATCACTTGGGCAGCAAGATTGAAGGAAATTGTGAAGCTTCCAGATGAAGGACTGTGATACCTCAAAGGAAGAAGGGAGTAATGAAGCATGTGCTGGCACATCATCTGTCATTGTCCCTTGACCTCAAATAACCTAGGATATAGATTTGGCGGCACTGGCTTCCTGCCTTCTTGTGTGCTGGGACATTCCCCAGGGGGCAAAGAATTCATTCACCAATAGAGTAACAGATAATGAAGGGAGGACATGAGGTTGAGTTGAGCTCAGTCCTGACTTACAGCAGGTCGGTTTCACACTTATAACTCTTGCTCCCTTATAATTGTTATGTAAGGGGAAGTAGGTCATTTTCTGGGTGGAAAATCAATCTCAATTATTAAAAAAAAGTACTTATAAGATTCCAAGAATTTCAGCTTGTAAGTCAGAAATTTCACACCCCAAATGAAATTGGCGAGAAGCCTAGAATTCGCCATTTTCACTTTAGGTATTAAAATTCTCACATACACTTAGGGAGTAACCAGGGTATTAAAATGTCCTTTGGGTGTAAGACTTATTTGCATATGATTCATCTGCATGAGTCTTTACTTACCACATGAAATCAGAGATTTTTTTTAAATTTCAAAACTGTCCAGGAATCACATATTCATTTATTTCATTTATTTCTAAGATGTCCTGTGATCAGGTAGCATTGATATTCTTACAGCGATCTGTATTATTAATCATCTATCAGTGTTGTTTCATATCCTGTAGGAATAAAATACAGTGCTTTCCTCTAACTGTATACACTAGAATTTTATTAAGTTGTTACTCAGTTGAATGAAAATCTTAGAAGACTTAATCTTCTCCAATTGGATATGATAACTTAATATATTTTTGTTCTCCAATAAAATGTGTAAACCACATGGGATATAATAGAATATTGACTCTCCATCCTCCAGAGTGTATGCACACAACTCACAGATCTGTGTTCCATGTGGACAATAGCCTTTTCAGAAGTTAAGCGGATCAACCATCATGAAATGATGTGTGAATTCTAATTTTGTGATTTCTTCTATTCGTTAAAGTTTACTTGTAAAATTTCAATGTCATTTAGAGAACTCTGTGTGCATTTATAGACATGTGCAGAGTGATAAAAAATGGAGTCATTTAAGATACAAATTTCCAACTGTGGTCAAAGGTGTCACTACAGTCTTGTTTCAAATCTCAACCTGTAGATGAGTATCCTTTTCATTGTCTAGTTAATGTCATGGCTTTTTTCACTCAGGTAATTTCTGTTTGATTTTGCTGTTAAAATAGCCTCCAGATATCTTATGGAAGTGTTTTCTGGTGTTTCCACGTGCAAGAAATTTGGTGTGCCTCATAGAGAAAACATGTGTTAGGGACACTTCATGCAGGCCTGAGTTACAGTGCAATTTCCCTGAGTTCGGTATTAACAAATAAACAAAAATTTAAATAGGGTGTCTTCCTTACACGTAAAGCAAGGCTATGCATTGATTGGTTGATGATGAAAGTGTGTGACCACAGGCTTGTAGGAACATAACTATGTATTTTCCTTAGGAGGAGTGGCTCAATATTCACTAATTCAATGTTCATATGACTTTCCACAAGTGTTGCCAGTATTAAGAGTCTGGAGTAGTGTCCCACTCTGTACTTTCCTAGTCATCTGTGCTCACTTTCAAAATCATTGAGTATTGGGATTTCTATCTAAACAGCTTCAGCATGTCATTTAAAAATCAAGCAAGGACATGCTCATATCTATGTGTTTAAATGATCACTAACTGCAGGAGAGACAGTAGATTGAAGGAAGGAAGGATCCTAGAAGTCAGACTCTCACATTATCCCTGCCAGAGGTGATGGTGATGTGGGTTGGGGCAGGGGAAGAAGAACCAGCAGACTGTGAATCATGAAGCAGGAAATGCTGCTGCTGTTTGTAACACACAAATTGAGATTGGATGGTGTCCGTTCCAAGGTAATCCGAATGTATTAGATGCTTAGCTGCATGATTCCTTGATTCCTGAGATGGGAGAGGGGCAAGATGGGATGATTTTCTACTCTTATTTGGGGGATACTCGTGAGATCAATAGACTCACTGGCATGAGGGAATTCAAAGCTCAGTGTCCGCATGTATATGTAATTCTTCAGAACTGCTATATGTGAGCAAAGTGGTTTTTCTGCTTTTGAGAATGTGCTTTGAAAAATGCACAGACCTGTGGTACTATGCTTTTGTTCATATTTTACCATAATACAAGATACCATAATCAAAGATGTCAAAAGATAAGAGAGAGCACAGGATAGTTTCAGAAAATTTAGAAGCTTCATGAACAATGATGTGGTAGAAATTGATAATATTTAGTACTTGCTATGGCACCATTGTATGTTACCCTTCGAAGTCTTTATTGGATATAAATTCTCTTGTTCTGTGTTTTTGGAAAACTTTTGTCAAATTGAGAAAAATCTTAAAATGTATTGTCTTAGTTACTTTCTCATCACTTGGACTCAATATCCAACATACAAAAATTAGTGGAGGAGAAGTTTATTTTCGCTCACAGTTTCAAAAGTTCACAGTCCCTTCATGGAAATTTGGCAACAATGAAAACATGGTGGAGGCAGAGGTAGAGGCTGCTTCTCATGGCATTATGAACAGGAAGCCAAGTCAGGTTCAGAAGGAAGGAAGTGGCATGTGTCTTTCCAGGTCCTAAACAGTTCTCTTGGTACTGCTTATATAATCTATTTTGTACATTAAATAGATTTGTGTAAAATGGATTTAATTCCTCCCCAATATACCTTTACCTCTGTGTAGCAAAATATCAAAGGGGGAGTCTTCAATATAGAAACATTCTGTGGTTGATCAGATGGATGAGTTTGAAAAGTGAGACCATTGCTCAAAAGCTGAGTTTTCTAGCTTCAGTTTCTACAGAGATGGAGAATACAATGTTTGCACTTTGGACTGTAGAGGAGGTGCACTTGCAAAATAAATATAGTAAATCATCACAAAAGCTTTCATAAGAGTACTGAGGAAAAAATACTAGGAAAGGTTTCCACGGAAAGACTGACTGAGTCTTGAGGAGAGCGTCAGGATTGGCCAGGTAATACTGACTCTTTGGAACAGTAGGTGACCAAAGTAGACAGGCATTAAGACACACAGTACATTTGAAAAACTGCAAGAGTTTGGAACTTGGTAATAAGAAGAAAAAGATGAAAATTTCATACCACAAAATTCTGTCATTAACTACATTCTATATTTTGGTATAGAACATTGTATTGGCTGTGCAAAGCATGACAACGGAAATGAAGTGTTTGTTATCATTCACATTAAGGTATATTAACAAATAACAGACAATACAATGCATTTTAGACATCAGTGATTAATCTTGAAATTGATACTTGGCATGTAGATGAAACAATTATGAGTTTGATTTATTTTCAGTGATAGAAGGAAGTGAACACAGTTTCTTTGCATTGAGCTGTATTCTAATTTCTGGTCTTTTTTTAAATTTTGAGGCAGTTTTTCTGTCTCTGTGATTAAGTTGCTATTACTGCACGTACACTTGCCATTCTTCTGCTGTGTCTCCCATCTCCTGATGTATCGTTTTCCAGTTTCTGAATAACCGGAAGCATCACCTATACGTTTATTTTCTTATTTCTTCTTTTTCCCCAAGTGTAAGCATACAAAAAATTAATATTTCCTATCATCTACTAGTTTTAAAGATAAGACTCTTTTGGTTTTGACATGTGGTTAAAAACATGTTTAAATAGTTATATTCTTAATTACATTAATTTCAATGCATTTTTACAGCTTACGAATTTTACAAGTCCTCATAACCCATATTTCTCACTATTTTTAAACCATAAGTGATCCCAAGTTCTCTCAGACACATTTTTCACTTTAGAACTATCAGCCAGTAAAAAGTCATCTACTACAGGACTTCTAAAACCAAGCCTTCAATATAGAATGTGTACGAGATTTAAACAGTCTTTCCATAGAAAGCAATGATGAGTATTAACTAAATTGTTTTAAATAAACTCCTGCCTTGATTTTCAACTTTTGAAGATTTTAAAATCGATTTCATGCAGAGCATAGGTTTTCTCATATGAAGGAAAACAGCACTCTACTATTGCCAAGTTTATTATCCTAAGAGGTTTTAGCTTTTCTTTTCCAAATTGGATTCAGATCAAACACCTAAATAAATGAAACATCTTTTTCTTCTTAAAGCCAGTCTGCTTCCTAAGGCCTTGGTTTCCTAGGGTTGGAACTGTTCCAACATCTTGCAATGAAACGACTAATTAAAGTGTTTTTGTTTTTGGCTGGGAGACTTTTTCCTTTTCTCTGGCTGGAATGCTGTCTACTTTAGCTGAAGCCAGTACAATATATTCCCATTTCTAAATTTCAGTATGGGTTAAAAAAAAAAAAAACTATGAATGAAGCATTGGGCAATTGATTATCTACCTTGTTGTGCTGATTTTGAGTAGGACATGTGTAAAAATCCACCATCACTGTCTCTTAACTTTATACGAGTCAAGCACAGTGATGTGATATTTCTCTATATGCCTATTGACTTGATGTAGTATCTTCTGTTCTATATTTATGAGGATTTGTTGATTTTAGAAGAAGTAATTTATTTTATCAACATTTTTGAGAGTCACATTTTGAGAGTATAATGTACTTTTCATTGTTTTTTTTAAATTTATTACTTGTCCTTGCCACTTGACTGCCACTTTCTTGAGGGCAGGTTGTGGCTTTCTTCTTCACTGTTGAATCCCTTTCCTAAGGAACAGTTTCTGGCTAGTGTTAGGCTTAGAGTTAAGTATTAAGTAAAGAAATAGTAACGCAATGCACTAAGAAATATACCGAATAGGCACAGCCTTTTATTCAAAAGTAATAGAGACAAGTGAAGAACGAGAAGCTAGTATATTATAAATATGAATAATCCAGTGGTTGAAGAACCAACAGAGGCCTAGTGAAAGATGAACCACCAATGATGTATTTGTTCCTGTGTGTTTATAAAAGGTAAGAAAATTCAGGAAAAGATTCAATGATTGTGCTGTTAGGACCGTGTGCTGAGTAAAAGTAATTACTCTCTAAAAGTTCTGGAAAAAGGGGAAAAGAAATATATGCCCAAGGGAAACCCCATGGGTAAAATATGGATACTTTTGGGCCAGGCTTAATTTCGGGTATATGAAAGACAAGAGGAATGTGGTTCGCAACTTCTAGAAAGTTTGGAGCTCAAAATGAATCTTATCGTATATTTATCTCATTTTCTCAAATATAAGATTGGAACACTATAAATAACATACATTATAAACAATGCGTAGGATGATTAAGATTTAGGTTAAAGAAAATCTAGGAATAATTACATAGAATAACTTAAAACTGTACTGTTTACAAGCTAGAATGCAGTTAATAAAGAGAGTCTTTAAATAGTGGGTATAATTTCCACCCAAAGGACAGGAGTTTGTTTGGGAAGGACTGTGGCCACCAGTTACCCATGCTCCTCCTACACATAGGAGAAGGCATCATTACTGTAACAATGTATTTTTCTGGGTTATTTCAGATACTAATAGATAAAATTTTAGAATATTACTATTCCTAACTTCTGAGTAATTACAATATATTGCGTGCTTTTCCATATTCACCATGAAAAGACACAAAAAATACAAAAAACATAAGAAAAAGTTTTTGATATTAGATTTCACAATTTTGAAACAATAAAAAATAGAAAGTACAGAAAATTGAGATACTTTACAGTCTAGTATTGACTGATTTCCAAAGGTTCAACTGCTTTGTACATCTGCCAATACATACAAGTACCATAGGTTAGTGCATGTTTATCAGAAAGTTGAGAGCTTAGTTATGTTCTTGTTGCTTGGACACAGTACCCAATACACATACTTAGAGAAGGAAAGATTTATTTTAACTCATAGTTTCAGAAGGTCTGTCTTTTCATAGGCAGCTGGCCATGGCATTGCACAGAGCCTAGCTGGAGAAAAGCTATTCATCCCACAAGCTCATGGTGGCCAGGAAAGCTAGAGCAAAAGGGTGGACCTAGTGAGGGAAGTGTACCTCTCCAGGTTATGCTCTCGGGATCCACCCCTTTCAATCAGGCCCCACCTCTTAACAGCACTGAAAATCATTGGATTAACCCACTGATACAGTTAACCTCCATGAACCAATCACTTTCCAAATATTTCAAATCCAAATTCTGGCAGATATGCATGCAAAGGCTAGGTTTGGAGAAATAGGAGGGGAAGAACTAGGTGGCTAGCTGTGTACACAAGGAGATTTGCATACCATGGTGGCCAAAAGAAGGCAAGAATTCAAAAGCCCTAAATCAGAAGAATTTAATGCACATAGAAAAGAATCTAGACATTAGCATTAGTGGAAAAGAAACTGTGAAGTTTAGTAAACATTTCCTTTTGCCCAAGAAAATAAATGTATGTCTTTCTTGGTAGAAATGTATGTATATTATGCAGGTAAATTCTTAAGCCCATATATTTAATCAAACTTTGAGACGTTATTATTTTAAAATATTTTATTCAGGTGGGGTCACTTCGTGTTTTGGACCATGACAATGTCTACTAGATAATTCCCCTCCGTGTTTATTGTGCTGGGCAGATATATTTATGTGTCAACATGGGCACTCTCAAATCTCTTTATGTGGAAGCATTGAAAATCAGCTGCCTCTGATTTGTGGGTTTTTTTTTTTTTTTTTTGCCAGGGGATGCAGAAAATTTGAGAAGTAAGTGTCTTGTTCCAGTGACCTGTAGAATATGTGGTATGTTTGTTTTCTTTGCTTAGATAGACACTAATTATGTGTGCTGTCAATGCATGCTAATCTTTTTTAAAAAAGAAATTTCAAAGATGTAGAGAGTATACCTCTGCGCTCTAGCTTATCAAAGAGAACAAAAAAATCCCTCGAGGAGAGGAAAAATAAAATGACTCACAACACACGATAAAAATAAAAATATACTCTAAAATGGTAATCAGAAGTACTGGGCAAATCAGTATCAGTGTTAAGAGATTCTGAAGTAAATGTATGCAATATTGAGAAAAAAGAGGAGGAAGCAAATACTACTGCTACAGAACCATGACATAAAACCTTGCTCAAAGAGGAAACAGTGTGCTATTTTTCTGAAACCATGAGGAATCATTTCCAAACAGACGAATAAATAGAATCTTGCCATAACCCCAGATGGAAGTGATACCCTGCCATTCCCACACACAGTGACGGGAAAGAGCGGATGCCACCAAAAATATATGTAATTCCTAACATGTAAGTAGAAGAAGGCATTTGCGTTCTTTGTGCCCACTTGGGAATGCATGTTGCTACAGAACAGAAAATTGGGACATATTGGAAGATTCAAATGGAAACCTCATAGACTTAGAGACGTGGATAATGCTACTCCTTCGTCCAAACTCAAGAATTTCAAACAAATACATGGCAAGAAATCAGATGGGAAAGTATAATGAAAACAAAAAGAATTTCATGGCAGATCCAGGCAGATGGAATATTGGGAAGAAAAAGTTCAGTGTCTTATCAGTTATTTTCCCATCACTCAGACAAAATACCAAAAAAAAAAAAAAAAAAAAAAACCCACAATGCAATTAAAGGAGGAGAGGCTTATTTTGGGATCACGGTTTCAGTGGGCTCAATCCATGGCTTATAGACTTCAGGACAGAAATGGCGTGGCAGGATAGCATGGCAGCCAAGGAGAAGGGAAGAGCCAGCCCTTACCACCAGGGACCCACCTCTTCTTATCAGGCCACACTTCAAACACGAGGTGTTTGGACAGTGTGTTAGAGCTAAGCCGTAACATCTCACTCTTGACCCTCAAAAGGCTCATGTCCATACATTATGTAAAATGCATTTATTCCATCTCTAAACTCACCGAATTCTTAAGAATTCCAGAATTGCTGAAAAGTTCATGTACAGAATTTCCTCTGGGATTCAAGGCAAACTCTTAGTTGTGAGCTCTTGTAAAAATTAAAAAGAAAGTTAAGTATTTCCAACATACATTTCAGAGTTAATATTTCCATTCCAAAAGGGAGGGATAAGGAATAAAAAAGAAGGGGAACAAAATCTCACAGGAAAAATATTAAATCCTGCATATTGTGGCTTGGATCTGGAATGTCTCCCAAAAGTCTCATGTATGGGGATGTTGTGAATTATCTGAAAAACTATGTGCTATTAGGAGATGGGGATCTGGTCTGGAGTGTGGATTATGAGTTTATAGTAGATTATAGAGGTATGGTGAAAGACAGGTATGTGATAGTTTACAGATTACAGGTGTATGGTGGATTAGGAGCTTAAATTTAGAAGGGATGGAACAGTGAGGCTGGACCCAGAAGGGATGGGTCACTGGGTCAAGACTTGTAAAGATGTATGCTACTTCCTTCTCGGACTTGGCATCCTGTTTGCAATGCTGTAAGGAGCTGCCTCTGCCTCCTCCACGTGCTCCCACGGTTGCCATTCACTCATGAATGGTCTGTGACCTTCTGAAACCGCAAGAGAAAATAAAACCTGCCTCTCTTAAATTGTGAATGCTGGATATTGAGTCATACCATTGAAAAAGGAACTAAGACACCTGTAGCTCCACGTTTAGCAGCACCCAGAGCAGATTGTGTTGAGATGTGAGCTCCAGATGACCTGGTCAGCTCTGTCTTCATGACCTTGCTGGGTGCAGTCCATATGACCTTCCTCTCAGGCTGGCTTAACCTAAGGCTTCCCTCCACAGGCAATCTGTATCTCTAGTGTCTCTGACTTCCTTTCGCTTCATTCTCACAGCTCCTTCCATCATCCTTTCAGGAGCACCTAGTAGGTACTGTGACTTTGTCATGTATTTTTGGTTGGCTTTCCAGACCTTATTCTGAAGTATGGTGGAAGCTGCCATGATTCCACAATTCTTATACTTTGCATGCCTGAAAAGCCAGTTCCATGTGAATGACACCAAGGTCTTTTGATCATCTGAGCAGTAGCCAGGTCTCCTCGGATCATGGCTTCATAAACCTCTAAGTATCTGGATAACTGAATAATTTTAATGAATCCCAAGAAACCGATTCTGTAGGCAACCCTTATTGAACAGGGAGCTTAGGGCAGTCTTTCCAAATAAAAGCTTTAAGTTTTGTGCCTTGAGTCCAGAATGGGTGGGGTCTTGCTGATTTTTGAGATAACCTCGAGGCGGCTTTCCTATTATTACTGTACAAAGTACTTAGCTTCTTTTTAATGCTAGTCTTTTTACCTTTGCTCCAAATTTATAGGCATTTCTTTTCTGGCCAAGCTTTATATCCAGCATTCAGAGTATTGTAGAATTTGTATTTGTGGTGAATGATTATAACTGAGAATCATCTGTTACAAAAGAAGAAGAGATAGTATGAAAAAGTACATGTAACAGAGCTCTCTATGTAAATCAGACATTGAGAATATAAAACCACATTCTCATGTAAGATTTTGAGAGTATGAAATTAGTTTTTGCCATAAAAATGTAAAAAATATGGACATTGGGTTAGCTTTGAATGATAAGAAATTATGCTGCTATACTATATGTGTACACTGCAGGAGAAATTTCACAATCTGCTCATGTTCATGCTATTTCCTTCTTACCTTTTTCTTATCTGACTCAATTGATTCAGAAATCTTCTCTGTGTTTCCAGGCTGGGTGAAGTGTTTCTATGTAATTCAAATGTGATACTATGCATAACCCTGATTCAATATAAAGATTAAAAGGATTGGTTGGTTTCCTAACCCCCAGAAGTGTTTACACTCCGTGAGTACTAGAGCACGGTTTTCCACCTGGGTCACCGCACTGCACTGAGTGTACATAGTTTGACCTGTCACATGTCAGGTTTAATGTTTGCTGGTTTCAATATTCATAAGCATGGGAGCCACCATACACACCACCGCCCTATGACTTGATAGCTGGGATTTGACAAATTGGGGACAAATAAAGTGAGAGTTCACAGGGAATCCTTCAGGATATCCTGCATTTGAGATGACTGATATAAAACTTACCAGAACATCCTGGTCTCATGTACATGCTCTGCAGACTTCTGTTCAAATTGCATAAAATTAAACAACTTCTTTGATCGTTAATTCAAAATTCTTCTATTCCAAACTTCTACTGTCCCTGCCCAAGAGATCTGAAGTAAGCTGGGGACATAGAGGATGCAGAGTCAAGCAACTGGAAGAGGATGGCGATGATCCTCTGCTCTCCAGGCTACAAGGGTGCTCAGGAGGGAGAGGCAGCTCTGTCAGAAAGCACGGGGAAGCTGTCTGGAACTCGAGTGCTTTTTTTGCCTTTCTCTCCTCTGCACAATGACTCATAGCATAACGTTTTCTAGGATCTCTTGTCTCCTGAATTCCAAGGCGGCCAAAGCCAGGCCAGATGACAAAGGAAGGCCAGATGGGGGAGTAAACCGCATTTTCACCTGTCTTCTCTGTTTGAGATAATATTTTCACAAGAAGCTAAATTATCTCCATAGCCCCAGCCCTTCCTGTGCAGCCTACCCTAGGTTGCCCTGCTTCATATCTCTGCTAACGTGATTTCTCCTTTTATGCTTCTAGGAGCAGTGGTAATTTCTTGCTGTTTTCCAGTGTCTTGATTGCCTCCCTAATATGCTCTGTGGCTCTTCCACCATCTGTGAAATTCATATTCAATGGTACATTCATAGAAACACTGGAAGTTTCTTCTCTTTCTGTTTCTTTCTTTCTTTCTTTCTTTCTTTTTCCATTTTATTGATATGCATACGTGCAAAATTTAAGGTTTATAATGGAGTTGAGCCTTTTACGCACATGCATATCTTCTAAAGGTGACAAGAGCTTTCCCACTCTCCTTTTGTCCCTCCCCTTCCCACCTCTCTCCTCCCTCCTTCCTCCCCTACCCGACCACCCTGTTTCACTTTGTTTTTTGTTTTAAGTTACATAGGAGTTGTGCTCTGGGACTCTCATATCAGAGAGACCATTCGATGTTTCACCTTCTGCTTCCGACTCACTTCACTAAGAATGATGTTCTCAAGTTTCTTCCATTTTACTGTAAAAGCCTCCATATTGTTGGACTTTATTGATGCATAGTATTCTATTGTGTGTAAATACCATAATTTGTGTATCCACTGGTCTGCTGATGGGTATTTTTGGTGACTTCCATATTTTAGCTATTGTTAGTTGTGCTGCTATGGACGTGGGTATGCAAATATCTCTGTTGTGTGTTGTTTTGACCTCTTTTGGATATATTCCCAGGAGGGGTGTAGCTGGATCAAAGGGGACATTTATTTCTACAAATATCCACAATTACTTAATCTTTGACAAAGGGTCCAAATGCATACAATGGAAAAAGGACAGCCTGTTCAACAAATGGTGCTGGGAAAACTGCACATCCACATGCAGAAGAATGAATCTAGCCACACACCTGTCACCATGCACCAAAATCAAATCAAAGTGGATCAAAGACCTAGACATTAAAAATGAAACACTAACCTTCTAGAAGACAAATTAGGCAAATTTCTAAAAGACATAGGCGTAGGCAAAGACTTTCTTGACAAGACACCAAGAGCGAAAGAAATTATCCCCATTATCAACAAATGGGATCTTGTCAAATTAAAAAGTTTCTGTACAGCAAAGGAAACTATTGACATTATAAAAAGAGAACCAACAGAGTGGGAAAAAATATTTACCACTAATATCTCAGATAAGAAGCTTATAACTAGAATATACAAGGAGCTGAAGAAAAATAAGGATCCTCTCGAAAAGTGAGCAAATGAAATGAAGAGACAGTTCACTCATGAAGAAATGCAAAAGGCCAATAGGTACATGAAAAGATGTTCAACAGCTCTAGCCATAAGAGAAATGCAAATCAAAACAACGCTAAGATACCATCTCACCCCAGTGAGAATGGCCTATATCAATAAGTCAAACAGTAATCAGTGCTGTCATGACTGAGGGGAGAAAGGAACCCTCCTGCACTGCTGGTGGGAATGTAAATTTGTACAATCCCTTTCGAGAGCAGTATGGAGAGCTCTTTCTTCTTTTTTCTTCCTTCCTCCCTCCCTCCCTCCCTCTCTCTTTCCCTTCTTCCCATCCTTTCTTCCTTTGTTTCTAAATGAAAATTATCCGATGCTGAAGCTGCTCAAGGAAAGGTGCAGCTAAAAGCTCCAGTGGGTCTGTCTCTGGTAATTAGATCTTTAAAAAGTCAGGAAAATGCAATATGTTCAGTGAGCTTAGTGTTCAACTACAGATTCCATGACAGCCTTGAAGATGTCACCAAGATTGAGAAAGATGGCATTAATGCTCCAGAAATCATCATAGACCAGTGGATGAAAGATGCCTACCCAGGTTCTCTTAGGAGATGCTGGTTCTGATGGCAGCACTATTAACATTCACAGTTTCTTTAAGATGTCCATTGAGGCTTCTAGATCAGTATTAGCAAGTGGCCATATAATTATTTTTGAAGAGCACAAACATATGGAAAACTCCCATTAAATCTAAATGAAGATCACTGATATTATTCAGTCTAAACAAATTTATAAATGAAGTGAATCACAAAATATGCACAATTTTGAATAAACTTAAACTGATATGCTGCAGTCTTCCTGTAATTAGGGAACACTTGTGCCCTCTTTGTGACTCACTCTATAAGTGAAATATGCTTTTCAAAAATTCTTTTTAGAAATTGCCTTTGTCCAGGGAACCCTTGTTATTTTTTATAAAGTAGGACAGGGTCCTTTATATTTAGGAATGAACAATGTTCTCAAAAGGGATAAGAGATGAATGTAATCAATTCCTTATTCTATAGGTAGGAGCATAACAAGTTCCATGAATTTTAATGAAGAAAACTCTTTTTTAAACATTCTTTCAGATTATATATTTCAAAAGCCTTCACAAGCGCATTTCGGTCTTAAGAAGATTTTTCAACATATTTAAGTCTTTCAGGCTGTTTTTAGCAAAAGTGAAGGACAATTGACCAGAATTCTCTTCAGTATGTAGACAAGGACTCTACCTACATGTATATTCACTCTTTGATTCAAGATAGTTTTTATTTCACATCTACTACCAGGAGCCAGGCCTAAAGATAAAACAGAGAGCAAAACTAGATGAAGATCCAGACCTTCCAAATTATTTTCATGACCCATGGGTCTTCACCTGTTTTTTGATCAAATTTTCAGCCATTCTCATGTATGTCACTACATCTCCTACTTGCTATGTGGTATCAAATAAGTCCTGGGTCCCTTGTAAAATAGTTTTCTAAATTTTTAAAGTAAAGATAACAAATATTTAACACAAGAACTGTTTTGAAGTTTGAATTAATCAATGAATGCTCAGTAAAAGTTAGATATTACCAAAGTCATAATTATTTCACTAAAGTCTCTATAGCTACTTTTTAATAGATACAATCACTAAACACATACGATTTAAATTAATGAATATTAAATAAAACATAAAAAGCAGCTGAAATAATCACAATTCAGCTGTCCAGTAGGAACATAAGGTTAGAGGTCACCATATTGTCCAGTGTAGCATATAGAGAACATTTTTTATATAGCAGAAATTTCCATTGGACAGGGATGGACTTAAGAGCTTTCAGGTGGGGAGTGGGGAGAAAGAGAGAGAGAAAGAAAAAAGAGGGAGAGGGAGAGGGAGAGAGAGAGAGAGAGAGAGAGAGAGAGAGAGAGAGAGAGAGAGAGAGAGAGAACACAGATTTCCAAAGTATTGCATATTAATAATGAGTGAAATGAATCCAGGCTTATTTGTAAATAGTTTGTTCCAAGTTCCACGTGTACACACAGCTGTTCCTCTATTGTGTCTTTTTAAGGAGCTCTGTAGGACATGGAGACCATATACTTTGCAACTTTCATGCCTTGATTTGAATCCTGGATTCTCTGCTTACTGGTATGTGATTCATGACAAGTGTTTTAATCTCTGCAATCCATAACAGCACTGTCTGTCCCAAATGATCTCACAGAACACTGAAAACAGGGCTTACTCTCATACTCTGATGAGGATCCTGGGGAGGCACATGTGGCCGGTATGCACACAGTTTTCACAAACATTGAATGTTTCCAGCTTTGCCCTTTCCTGGGCTATTTTTGGAATGTACTTAAATTTTCTGAGTCTCAGTTTATTTATTTCTTTCTAATGGAAAAATATTGTCTATTTCTCAAGGTTGGGATGAGTATGAAGTGAAGTACGCGTGTGAAAGCAAAAACCCATTAGGGGCATTTGGTAGAAGCTGTTTCCTTCCATTACATCTACTAAAATGTACAGATCATCTTGGATCCTACTGTTGATTGTCCTTCAGGATTACCTAACCTTGTTTGTGAACAAAGAACAGAAAGTCCTATAAGACAACACAGGCTTTGTGAAGCAGATGATGGGCTTTGCTTCCTGACATTCTGATTCCCGTGTGCTGTGCTCTTAGGGCAACTGAGACTGATGTGCGTTTTCAGTTACCTAACAAACCGAGGGGAGAAATGGCTGGAATAATCTAATGTGACAGGTAGCCCAAACCATGGATGGGTGTAAAAATCATTAATATTCATTTATTTTAAACTGTTTGCTGATTCAATCCATATTTATCAAAGTCTTCCAGGCAAAGATTTATGTTGTGCCATACTTATCTTTCAGAATAATTTTAGCAGCAGATTTAGCTTAGCAATTGTTTGGTTTGGGTTCATATTTAAATTGGTTTACATTCCCCACCACAGAGAGACTGATTTTAGAAGGTGGGGCAGCTGGAAGCAGGGTGGTATCAGGGAGCAGAGGGCTGAGGTTTGATACCTCGTTGTCCACAGTCTGCATGCAATTCCATTTGTAAAATGAAAACTTCTGAGGAATAAAGTTCCTTATTACCATGCATTTCCAGTATTTCAGGAGCAGTGCTTTCCGCTAGCCTCAGGAAACCTAAAGGGCTTTCCCGTGTCGTTGAGCACTGCCCTGTTTATATAAGCTGCAGTAAAGCCTTTCAATCAGACGCTTCCAGCAGGCCGCAGAGCGTACTGAGTACAGGGATGTGGACGCTTAACCCACCAGTACAAACACACTGAGAGCTATCGGCGCTGAAATGACAAGGGAGGTACACAGACGCATGGGCTTCTTTTGGCACCGTTCTCTTCTGGAGCGCAAGACAGCACGACCAGTCAGCCCTGCAAAGGAAGACTGACTCACAGGCCGTGGCGGTGTTCTTCTACGGTTTCATTGACTTGACGGGAATTTAAGATGAAAATGCCCCGAGGAAACCTGGGAAACGAAGAGCAGCAAAGCCACAGCGAAGTCCTAACGGATACTGTGGTCTCCGCGGGACACTGTGTGAAACCTATGAATTTGATTTCAGATGCCAGGGTGTTTCGAGAGTTGGGTGGGCTTTGACTTTTCTCCTTAGTGAATATGGGCAGTCGTGGGGCATGTCCACTCCAGAGCACACCATTTGCGTTGAAATGTCTAGCAGCGCAGGGCCGTGAGTTCGGGTGGAGGAGTAAGGAGCCACCGTGACAGAATCCAGACTTTCGGGGGAACCATTGACAGCATTTCTGCACCTGTGGTTGAGGTAGAGAAGTAATTTGCATTCTGACCTAATTATTGATGAAGTTAGAGGTGATTGGAGGCGCACTCTGATGTGATATTCATATTTAACTGAAAGTCCAACGAGAAAGCCTATGACCAGAATATTTGGAAAGGTAGAATTGGGAACATTTATTATTATTATTATTATTATTATTATTATTATTATTTGGTCTAACTTGTACCACACTTGGAGCAGAATGGTAAAATCGCCAGGAACAGCTCTCTAAGATGGATAGAAGGTGAGGGAATATTCATGGTTTTCTGCCTCATGCTAGCTCATCAAAATGTGTCGTTTTTGTTCCTCTCAAAAATAGCCAATATATCAGAAAGCATGCAATTCTATTATCTATCTTGAATCCAAATAAATGAAGAAAATGAAATAAGCACCCCCACAACCCAAGCCGAAAAAAAAATCCTTTTTACTCCATCACGAAGAAATAAATGTCTACCGAAGGAGAACGGAGAGGAGCGAAGAGGAGGAGCTAATTGCTCCCTTCAGTCACTCCCACACAAAACGCCGGCGAAAGGGTGGGCAGGCAGAGCAGCAGTGCTTTGGCAAAAATTTGAAATAAAGAGAAAGGGAAAAATTGCTCCAAAAGGAGTTCTGTAGAAAAATGGAGACAGCTGCTGCATCCTGTCCAGCCCGTTATCTCTTTCCACCAGGCCCACAGACAATCCAGCTCTTGGCTTAATTAATCACTTGCTGTTTCTGATAGTAGAACAACATGGGGTTTACCTATGCTTTTGTAGCCAAGCAGCAAAGTTTCCCAAAAAGAGTGGGAGTGAATATCAGTTGAAGAAAAGCACCACTTCGGAAGAGATCAAACGTGTGACTTCTTCCTCAGCGACTCCATTCCAGTGGCTTGTGCGATCATTATAAGGTACACTTGCACAGAGCCCTGCTTTCAATCCACTCAATCTCTAAGTATCTGCATAGGTTCAAATGCAGATGAAGGAGGCTGTCTCAAAGTTATATCCTTATCTCCATTCAATTTTTTAAAGATTTCACTCATATAGTCCTATGGTTTAATTATGGTTAGTCCATACCTAAAATTATATTGGAATTTAATTCCTAGCATATTAGTGTGGAAAGGTTGCTGGGCCTTAAATGGTGATTAACATGTTTCTCTTTCTTGTAGGACTGAATGATTATGCAAGAGTAGGTCATTGCCAAGTGAGCCTGGTACCTCTTCTCCCTCTCTCGCCTGTGTTTCTCTCCCCACCAGATCTCATTTGCTTCCTACTTCCCACCATCAGTTGACCTGCTCTGAAGCCCTCATCAGAAGCTGAGCAGACACTGGAACCAGGCTCTCAGACTTCCCTACCTTCTGGACTATAATTCAAAATCAGTCTCTTTTCTTGATAAATTACTCAGTCTCAGGTATTTGGTAATAGCAACAGAAAGCAGACTAAAGCAAATAGTTTATGAGATTCTCTCCCCCGCCCCCCTCCCCCTCAACCAGTTTAACTAAAATTTCTGTTATCTGAGCTGTGTCTTAATACTCAGTCTCTTCTGGGTCAGAATGAGCTCTCTCTGAGAATTCGGGAGTCTCAAATGGCTCAATTCTAATCCGCTCAAATCACAACAGGTGATAGCCAGTCAGAGAGGTAAGGAGGTTAGAGGACAGCTCCGAAAGTTATGGTTAGGACATAAGGCTGGAACCAACAATCTGGAAGTACACAGTGAAATCAAGAACTGGGCTTAATGTTGCTTACAGAGGGTTGGGTCAAGTCACTGGCCTGAAGCCATGTAAACCTCCTAGGATCCACTTTCTATTGTCACTGTCATCATGTCTAGACTGAGATATTGGCCCACCATAAGATTCTTGAACCACTTTCCTTTAACAAAATGCTAATGTAATTTCTTTCTTTTCTTCCTTGTGCAAGCCTAATAAAACTGGGGTCGTCTGTTTTCTTAAGGAAATCAAGTGAAAATAGTGCAATTTAATCTCAAGAAATAAAATAGAAATCGATTTTTGTCTTATAAAATCACCAAGCAATGATAGAACTAAGGTTCACTTAATGAGTTGAGAAAGAGGTGTTTTGTCTTGTTATTTTGTGGTCACTGTTGTTTTGCTTTTCTTCCCACTCAGGACTGAAGCTGGGGCCTTCCGTACCCCATTTTTATTATTTTGAAATAGGATCTAAGTTCCTCAAACATCCAGTCAGGGCTCAAATTTGTGATCCTCTTGCCTCAGCCTCCCAGAGGGCTGAGATTATAGGCATATGCTAGAACTCCAACAGAGAATAAGGTTATAGTTGGGCATGTTGATGATGGCAGTGCAGAAGAGCTGCAATGGACCCAGTTTCTGACTTGATTCTAGGATAGGCCTCGGCCATGGGGGTGTAGGGAGCAGATTCAACGAGAGGCAAAAGCACAACACTGAGTCCAGCTGTGAGGCTGGGCCCTTGGCTGCCCAGGAAGGCTGTCTCTGCATTGTTCTTAAGGAGAGTTCTTCTCCCTACAGCCTCCCCAACTATTCCAGCCCCCTCTGCCAGCCCAGGACACTTTCAGGTTTATTATCACAGTCTTGAATTTCTCTCAACTGGCTGCACAAGATCAGAGGTAACCCGCCCCCCGCCCCCCACACACAAACACACCACCACCACCACCACAATGTCTCCACAGCAGGCTGTGGATGCCAGCCCAGAGACTGCCAGCAAAGACTTGGAGGACAGAAAGGATGCTGCTGATGAACTGAGGAGAAAGCACCCTGATAGAAGGGCACTTGTGAGGAAGATGGGCAACAACAGGTGGATGAAGAATAAAAAGATGAAGATGGCACTGAGGATAGAGGAGATGAGGAGGACGGCAGCCTAGGGCAAATGATCGGCTAATGGAGTTGATGACATTGATTCCAAGAAAGGAATCAACCACGGGTACCTACAAAGAGCAGAAAAGGAAAAGCTAAACAGATGAAAAAGAAAGATAGAAAAAAGGAAGAGGAGGAAGGCTGCAGTGCCCTACTCATTCCAGGACTTCCAGCCTGAGAATCTGACCCCAGGCACCTCCTTGTAAAGAAGAGATGGGTCCACGAAACTGTCTTGCCTGCGCGCGATGGGGGTCCCCACCACCGAGGGAAACTACAGTGGAAGACAAAGAACCCAAGCTTCCAAAGTCAGTTTTATCTAAAGAACACACACACACACACACACACACACACACACACACACACACACACACAGCCAATTCTCAGATATTAATGTTGTTTCCAGTAACAAATGATACACTAATCTCTAATATGTTAAACAGTTTTTACTGCTATAAAGAAACGGATTTTTCTTAAGTTCGTCTAGTATCTAGATAGCTTACTGAATTTACAGTAAATTCTAAAAAAGAAAACATCCCCATGGGGACCCTAGGCCACATTGGCTTCCCCCTCTCTCTCTTCACTTAGGTCCTGCAGCTTCTCCCATAGCTCCTAAGTTTCCTCACTGCTCAGTCTAATAGAGGTTTGAATTCTTCTGTCCCATCCTGCCTGAGCCTTTTACTGCACAGTGTTAAACCCAGTAGGTTCATCCTCCGTCTCCTACTCTGCTCCTCTCAGCTCCTGTTCCAGATTCAGCATTGAAAAGCCCTAGACCTGGGCCCCAACATAGCCTTGTAGGAAGGCAAGAGGCTGGAGAGGAAGGCAGCCCCCACTGGCTCTTCTGCTAGTCGTGGTTCCTACTCAGGTTTTGCCTTTTATGTTCGCCCACATTGATCTTCTAGTTTCTGATGAGCTCTGCTGTCTAACCCCTAAGAGTAGTTCATCTCATCAGTATGATCTCTGCAAACTGGAACTCCTGGAAGGCAAGATCTAAAAGAGTAGTTGTTTTTGGATCACTGATAGTGTGATGCCAATAAGCTATTAATAATGTTGAGGGACAAAAGTTGAAATAAGGGGCTGAAGGCCACTAAGGGGATGCCCAGGAGAGTGCAGCATGCTGGGGGGTGAGGAAACCTTGAAGATCTAATTAATTTCTTCATGATCTTTTCACAATATCACATGCATACAGATCGCAGGTGTAAGGAATGTTATAACAGAGGCACAATTTGGATGAAAATAAGGGCCACATGAGGTAGGATATTAAAAGTAGATGAGGCCAGGCTCTATTGTCTATGCTTGGTAGTTCTCAGAATAAGCTTAAGATAGAGCAAGTTGTTCTTGTTTTACGGTTGCAGCAGCTGAACTTCCTTTGGACAGATTTGTCTAACGTCTTACAGTGAGCACTAAATTAAACCCCACGCTTCCTCCACCATTTAACCATGATAGACAAATCTACACACACATTTGCAGCCTGTGTACCCATGTGTCTGTGTATACTGAACAGAGAATGCCAATCCAATGCATACCATCTATAGCTAAACACCAACACAGACTTGAATCTATATGTCATTCCGAAATAAAACCATGGTGGAGAAAAGGAGGCAATGGGTGGGGACCGTGTGACAGAAGGGTTATGTTGTATCTGGAAAAAAATCAGCTTTCGAGGAGGTTATTTATTTATTTTTGAGATAGGGTCTTGCTCTACAGCCTAGGTTAGTCTGGAGCTCACAGGAATCTTCCTGCCTCAACCTGTGAGCAATGGGATTACGAGTGTGCACTGTCAAATCTAGCTAAATTGTATGTGGTTTTAGGGGACTGAACCGAGGTCCTTGTGCATGGTGGGCAAGTGTTTTAATCACTGTGCTCAATCCTCTCACTCTGAGGAGGTTTCTGAAAGAAGAGAATTGTTAATTCTTTCTGTTTCTCGTATCACACTGTCATTGAGGTAACCCACTTTTAAAAAATATAATGTGAATTTTGTAACTAAATTTGAGAAAATCGATTTTATTTAACTTAATATCCATAGAACCTGTTACTTAAGTCTTTTTCAAATGGAGTGGGTAAGAAATATAAGCAGAACTTGGGATATGAGCATTGGGGTGATAAGAACGAGCCACGTCTTCACACAATTATCACTGCCTATTTAACATAATATATAGCAAATATTTTGCTGAAATGGGGATCCAGAATCTGTATCCTTGAATAGCTCACACACTGGTGCATGTATAATAAATGAAATATGAATCCATATTCAGTGTGCTTGGGCCATTGGATTTCAAGGGGAAGAACAACATATTTTGTAAGTAATCAGGAAATCAGATGACTGGGGGTATTGCTCAGTGGTTACAGTGCTTGCCTAGCATTTGCAAGACCCTGGGTTCAATTCCTCAGCAACACAAAAAGATTGGCAGGGTATGGTGACACATGGCTATCGTACCAGCATCTGGGAATCCAAGACAGGAGAGTCACAGTAAGTTTGAGGCCAGCCTGGGCCACATAGTGAGGTCAGGACCAGTCTAGCCCACAGAGTGAGACCCTGTCTCAAAAAAGAAAGAGAGGAAGAGAGAAAGAAAGAAGGAAGGAGAGAAAGAAAAAGGAAAAGGAAGGGAGGAAGGAAAGACTAGAAAAGAAAAAAAATTCTTCTGTTTTAAAGGATGTATTGACATTTTAAGACAAAGAACATTGGATGGGATATGTTGGCGGGTATTATGGAAGAGCGATCAGAAGGATATAGTTAGGTTGTTGTATATTTAGGGTTGGAGAACAGAAAAAATTGGAAGGAGGGCAAGTGGAATTAAGATTACTCAGGGCCTTGGTGGAAATTCTGCATTACTTCAGTTTCTTAAGAAAATCATCAAAGGTGATTTTCCATCAGGTCAATGTGGCAAGCTGAAATGGTTACAGAAGTATTTTTTCTCTTCAATAATTGGGAGCTTCTCTAGGTTGGTTAAGGGAAGTGCTGATTATTATTTTCTTATGGCTGCTGTAACAAGTTGTAACACAACAAAGGCTTACTTTTTTATAGCTCTGGAGGTCAGAAGTTCTTCTAACTGTGTCTTATGGGACTATGATCAAGATATTAGAAGTGGTTTACTCTGTAACCTACAGTGCAGAATCTGGTCCCTCGTCTGTACCTTCCATTGCTGGGTGTTCCTTGCTTTCAGCCATTATAATTTCAAGTTCCACTTCTGTCATCATCATGTCACCTGATTCTCTTCTATTTACAAAGCTCTCTCCTCCTCGCTTATCAAAATGACAGTTGCGATTGAGCCCATGAAGGATACTCTTGGATAAGTTTCCCACTTCCAGATTTTTAACCTAATCACATACAGGAAAATCACAGGTTATCAGAACATGGATGGATATCTTTGGAGCCATTATTCAGCCTGCTGTTTCTCTTTTCCTTCCCAGCTGGGCTGTTAATTCCCCAGGCACTAATAATACACGTTTGGCCTTTTGGGCTGTGAATTGCTTTAGCAGTGAACTCTGCAGCCATCTGGGCCTTGATCTCTATGTCCTTCTGTTTGCGGGAAGCATCTGGCTGGATCAACATTGGCTGCTAGGAGTCGAGGTAAGTAACAATGGTCAGGGAATAGCAGGTGCAGATGCAACTCTGACAATGGAGAAATGCCAGTAACTAAAAGATCACCATAATGGAAGTAAGTTCCGGAACATTTGGGAAATTGGGGTCATTGCTTTTGGTCCAGCACCAGATTAACAGAAGTAGCAGAGAAAGAACAGCTCTGTAGACATGTTACTGGGTACAGCAAAGTTCCTCTGCCTTGAAGCTATCTTTACTTTTTGTTTTTTTCTACCTCCATACCCAATCTGTAATGTCAGCCTGCCGGGTCCGCCAAGCATTTCTTTGTGTGTTCTTCTACCTGTTGCAGATCTGTATTCACGCTTGGCCTGTAGACTCTTCGATCCTCATCTCTGGTACTCACGCTTTCCCAGAAACTGTACCAGTGGTATTTTTATATCTCCAGCAGTTATCTTGCTAGTCTCTTCTCTGATTTAGTCCAAAAATGAATCTCCATTTCTTTCTCCATAGAAACTTCTTTCTTACCTTTATCTCAAACATAGGTGAGTGTCTTGTACTGCATATATATATATATATATAACCTCATAGTAATTCTCTTTCTCTGCAGCCAGAGAGAGAGAGAGAGAGAGAGAGAGATCATGATCTGGCTCTTCCCAGATCTCAGTCTTTGGCACACCAAATTCCTTCAGGCCACTCACACTGGCTAAAATATCACTGGCACCACCAAGTCTGTGGTTACATAGAGAATGAGTTGCAGTTCAAACAAATGCATTAAAATCACTGAATACTTAATTTTCTCTATTAGGAATGAATAGTAAAGATGAAATAACACAAGAGTTCAGAATAATGTCAGAATGTAGGAAGTGCCCAGTAATCCTTAGCAGTTATTATAATTATCCTTATTAGTTTAATTTAACTTAGTTTTGCATTATTTTGTAGATCATTCATTTCTCATTTGTTTCAGCAGCATTTCCTGTAACAAATCCATGTCGACGTAGACCACTTTTCAATGTGAGTTCTGCAATGTAGAGAGAAACATGTTTTGATTAGTGTCTGACACAGCACTACACCCTGAGAGACATTTGTGAAATGTCACTCAAAGATAATAATTCTTTAATAAGGAACTATTAATGCCTTGCGATACCTGCATCTCATGCTACAAGAGCGATTTTAATCTTGAGTAATCAGCATACAGAGTACAGAAGGACAATTTTCAGTAGGGCATCCACTGGTAGATGAGACCAAAAATGTTCTGAATTGATTGCGTATCCTCTTAAGCTGCAAAGGTAAAAGGGTTGTTCACATGAACGACTTAAATTGAAAAAGTTGTCTGCCTTTTCCTGATTTCCAGCATCATCATCTGACAAGAGAAAAGAAACCTTTTTTAGGACTAAACTCAGGATGATAGCCCTTCAGGGCTGAACTGAGTCTTCTGACATCAAGTCTATAAACATACTTGATATTTTTTTCCTGCCTTAGCTGTACTTGTTGCATTAGGGACCATTGTTTCCTCATCCAAAGAGAAACTTCAATGTCTATAAGGAAGGGATAGACATTTCCAAGATGCAAAAAGTCAGAGGAAAAGAAAGACACTGGCCACCTTTCTCCACAGCATGTGTCATGGCAAACAACTTGGGGACACATATAACCCACACTATTGAGTCAATGTACAAGTGAATAAACTCAAGAATTCAGAGGCCATGGAGAAGATGTGACTCCTCTTCCTTTGAATATGAGAATGTGATTCTTGCATTCTACCCTCAGTAGGGGCTGGTGCAATTCAGTACTTTTCTTGGGTGCCCTCAGTGTGTTCTCTGTGAGAGTCTGCCACAGGCTTTAAAGCTTCCCAAGAGTCAGGACAGAGCAGAGACTATCATCACTGCCTGTCTTAGTTACTTTCTCATTGCTGTGACAGAATACCTGACATCCATGACTTAAGGGAGGAAAGATTTATTTTACCTCACAGTCTTAGAAGGCCACAGTCCATACATGAGCATCCAGCAATGGTGAATACACAAGGCAGGGGTGCAGTTGGAGAATTCTTCATAGCATGGCACATGGGGACGTCAAATCTGAGGGGAAGTGCGAAACCTGGAGGTCAAGTCCCAAGCATCCAACCTTTTCAGGCAGGCCCTACTTCCCAACAGCACATGGTGTCAACAGGTAATCCACAACACCCAAATACATGAGACAATTGGGAGCACTCAAGATCCAAACCACAACACTACCCCATCCTTTCTCTTCCAGTTCTGCGGGGAACGATTAGTTGTATATTAGTTCATTAAAGCCTTTGTTTGAAAGCATTTACTTTGCCTTTATTTTGTACCTAATGTGCAAATTATGCAGATTGCTCAGAATTTGAAAATGAGCCTTTTTCTCTTCCAAAAAGTTTCAAATCAACATTTCTTCACAACATTATTCAGAAATACATTTGAGACATTAAAAATCAAAGAGAACAAGCATTTTTTTCACATTTTCTGCAGCAAAGTCCCCATCGATTTTTTAATGCAAAGTTTCCTAGTATTTTTTTCTGCAATATTTCTAACAGTAGCTTGTAGACACTTATCTGTCTTTCCTGTGTGGGAAGAATGTCAAGGAAGATGAAAAAAGATATTTTCTTTCCCAGTTCTACAGCTGCCAAAAGGTAGGGAAGTGAATTCACCTGGTTTATCAGATGTCCTCACAAGAATATTGAGTCCAAGACCTGTAACAATAGTGGACATAAAGGATGTATTGAAGTCTTGTCCTGGTTGTGGCTGTGACAGTCTGTCTTAAGGTAACACCCATATTCAGTCCTGGCCTTGGTGTCAGTGACAAGGTTGATGACAGGCAGTGAGTAGCAGCAATGAAAGCAGCAGCAGCCTGGTGATACTCTCTATAAGGTGTGACTTGAGATGCACTTATGGCTACCTGGATTTTCATAGTTTCAGATTTTTTAAAGCCTGCTTCTCCAACTTTCTTATTTATATTGGAATGTGGCAGTCTTCAAAGTTTCAGTGTAAATGAATTGCCGTTAATCAAAATTAAACAAAAAAATGCCTCCCGTGCACTGTAAGTACACTGAAGCACCTTTTAAAACACCCTATTAGAGTACATGAAAATGTGGACTTACAGATATAATAAAATAAATGGTGATTATTTCTTTTGTTGTAAGATGTGGAAAAATCAATTCTTTTTTTGTCAAACGTGTGCTTCCATTGACTTTCCTTGGTGACATAAGCCTCCTGTCACTACCTGTACTCATTTTCTTATTCCTTGACTCTTTATCTTCTCTTAACTAGCAATAGGTGTTATAATCTTTGTTCTCTTAAGTAACCACAGGTGGTGTATAAGATGCACGTTAGCCAATTGGCAGATTTTGACATCTGACCTCAGCCAATGGGTGACAGTGTAGCACCACCTCTCCTTTCCTCAGGTATTAGAGATAAAATTTCCAGTTACACCCATACGGGCAGGCTTGCTCTCTGGCTTTCTAAGGCTATGCTCTTTTTTGCACAAAAATAGTTTCTACCTTGCCAAATTACTTACTATGGGGATTTGGAGATTTTGTGTGATGTCAAGCCCAGGGTCCTAAGCGCATTACCCACATAAAGGTTTTTTTCTACAAATAGTTAACTCCTCAATGAGGTAAGGAATAGACAATAAGCTATTGTTACGAAAATGGACTCTAAGAGGAGACCTGTGTAGACTCTCATAACATTTCCTGTTGTTATTGTTTATGTCAGAGTCCTGGTTTGTAAGAAGGATGAGCAAATCTGAATTTTGGAGTCTTAAGGCTGGTCTTGTGCCCCTGATCTTTTTCTTTAGGGCAACCACCCCTCCTTAGGCCTTCTGCCTTAGATGTGTAACCCCAGGGTCTGAACCTTTTATGTTCAGCCTAAAATCATTCTGCATTTCCTAGGCATAGAAGAGGGGAGTTGGGGGCAGTGGAGAGAACAGCCAATTTCTGAAACACTACCTTGCTTGATTTGCCTTCACACAGTGTGCATTTTGTTTTTCTCTTTAAAAAAAATACTGATGATATCTCACTGCAATCAACAAACCAAAAATTACTCCTAAATGGGCTCTGCATTTTTACTCCAAGTGCAAATTTCTTTTGTCTTCAGGCCATGCTTTAAGAATCCACCTGTTTGATTAAATTTCTGCTGGAAAATCAGATGTTTCTATGTATCGCTTCGCTTCACCCACTGCTTCAATATCTTAAATTTTTAAGTTATTTTACAGAAAACTTTTAAAAAGAAATCAATTGTGAAAAATAGATCATCTTACTCTGAAATTTGAAAGTTGTATTAACATTAAAATAAATGAATGCATTGTCTCTATTGTTTATACTTTTATTAAACTTTTAAGTGATCCTTGAACTTGAAGATGAAATGCAAAAGGAAAATTGACATTTGCATTTCGTCAAGTTTGCATACCTAAGGAAAAGTTTTATTAAAAAATTTGAGCAGATGGGTATTTTGGTGACTTCCATATTTTAGCTATCATTAGTCATGCTGCTATGAACATGGGTATACATATATGTCTGTTGTGTGTTGTTTTGGCCTCTTTTGGGTATATTCCCAGGATGTCACCAAAATACCCATCAACAGACCAGAGGATACACAAATTGTGGTATTTGTATACAATGGAATACTTTGCATCTATAAAGTCCAACAGCGTGGAGGCTTTTACAGGCAAATGGAAGAAACTTAAGACCATCATGCTTAGTGAAGTGAGTCAGAGCAGAAGGTGAAACATCGAATGGTCTCTCTGATATGAGAGATCCAGATCACAGCTCTTATGGAACTTAAAATGAAAAACAGAGTGAAGTGGAGAGTAGGGTCGGGGACAGAGGGAAGGGAGGGGGAGGGACAAAAGGAGAATGGGAAGGTCTTTGTCCCCTTGACAAGATACGTATGCGCACAAAATGCTCAACTCCATTGTAAACCTTAAATTTTGCACGTATACATATCAATAAAATGGGGAAAAAAAACAAAACTACTTTTAAGGACAAAAAAAAAAAATTGAGCAGAAAACCCATACACGCAGCACAAATAGGTCAAATTTACCGTCAGAATCCCATCCTATTTAATGCCAGTAGCATCTAATATACATACTCTAATATAGAAAATATACAGAACAGATGATCAATACTTATAGATTTCAAAAGTGAACCAATGGGTTGAATTAAAAAGGATGAAAATCGGACCTAAGGGCTAATAAACAGCATTCTTGTAATAGCGTTTGCGCTCAGGACCGCGGCAAGAACCAATCACGCTCTCTTCAGGAAGGGAAAGCTGGGATTTCCAGCAGTGAATGAACATCTAATGCAAGAAGCCAGTGAATTAAAAACACTGTAGATCTTAAGAGTGAAAACTGGAGCTTCTCACCAGTTAGTTACTGCCCCCCTTTTTCCTTTTCTCCAAGTGTATTTTAAGTAGCTCTGTATGAACTTATTATTCCTACTGTGTTTTGAAAAATGGTACCTGTTGGTACATTTTAGCAAAAGAGTACATTAGCTTCGGATTAAATAAACACCAGGTTAGAATTCTCATTTTACTTCAAGGAGCACCTTAATTTTTTCCTTCTATGTTAGGGAACACTTTAATATTTTCCTTCTTTCCCATAATGCTTGGGTAATACTTGAGACTATGAGTAATGGTTTAAGTTGAGATAAAGTAAAAAAAAAAATCGAGATATTTAGAACCTAGTAGATAAGCTGTAATTAATATAACAAATGATAATATTTCTTTTTAATATTTAAACTTTAAAGAATAACTCTGCCTAGTGCATGTAAGGAAGAATTGGTCTTGCTGCTTTACTGCACCTGTGTACAAACCTGATGAGTCCATGGGAAAGATCAAAAATGGAGAAGGGGAAACCATGATCTCCCCAAGGCATGTGGTTGCTGAGCTCAGAGACCGGACCACACATGCAGGATCTCCTTACTCCAGGGAACTTGCCCTTGCCAGATCCGATACATGTTTTAGCAATCTTTTTTCCCCCATTTTATTGATATGTATTAGTGCAAAACCTAAGGTTTACAATGAAGTTGAGCATTTTTTGCACGTATGTATCTTGTCAAGGTGACAAGGACTTTCCAACTCTCCTTTTGTCCCTCCCCCTACCCACCTCTCCCTGCCCTACCCCCCTGTTTCACTTTGTTTTTCATTTTAAGTTCCATAGGAGTTGTGATCTGGGACTCTCATGTCAGAGACACCATTCGATGTTTCACCTTCTGCTTCTGACTCACTTCACTAAACATGATGTTCTCAAGCTTCTTTCATTTGCCTGCAAAGGACTTCATGCTGTTGGACTTTATTGATGCGTAGTATTCCATTGTGTATAAATACCACAGTTTGTGTATCCATTGGTCTGTTGATGGGTATTTTGGTGACTTCCACATTTTAGCTATTGTTAGTTGTGCTGCTATGAATAACAGAGACATTGGTATACCTATAGTTATGTCTTTTGCCACATGCTGGTTAGCAATCTCCTTCCTTGGCTCCCATTGCCACTGCCATTTTAGGACCCCTCAGTTTTGTACTGGACCAATAGAGCTTCTTGCCAGTCAGTGCTTCTCTAGTTTCTCTTAACTTCAGCCTCTGAGAGATGACTCACCATCACCTTCACACAGTCTGAGTCCTCTTGTGTCTTCTACGGCCCCCACACCATACTCACATGCATGTAGTTGTGGTTCCTCATACATTCCAACATGTCCTTTTGGCCGTGCAGAGTACTAAATAAATAAATGAATGAATGAATAAAAATGCTTAGTTTTTATACCCTTGGTCGAATTCTTTCTTTCTGCTCCTAGCAACCTGTCAAAATCCTTACTACCCCTCAGGGATCAGCTAGAAGCCTTTACTCCATGAATATTTTTCAAGTTCATGTTTATATCTTTCCGAGTTTCTGTTCCCAGGTAATTGGTGCTGTTTAGGATTAGTCGTTTTGTGTGCCTTGGGTTTCTCACTGCAGACCTGATGGAAAGCTCTGGAGGAAACATACCCAAGCATGCTCACAGCTTTCCCAGAGCCTGCTCTGCTTTGGGTCAGCAAGTTCCTGCACACAAGCTGCGAACCACCTGTACCTGCTGTATGACTGTCGTGGAGCTGCAAATATTGTCACTGCGCTACCTTCACAGCCTTCAGAGCCCGCTTACATCTTGCTGCTGGGTAGTTTTCTACCCCTATGAGTCCAGTATACTCCTGGGTGCTTTTCCTTTCAAACAACAATCTCTTTTCCTCCATGAAGATTTTTTCAGTTTATATTGAACTTGCCTTTACTTGTTCACATGGCATAAATTGTCAGCATTATCCTTTCCGACACATACTCATGTGCCACTATTATTCCTGCTTCAGTGCTATGCAGCTGGTGAACTTCTAGAATCTCCTGGTTTGAGAACTCTGAGGCCTGTTTGCTCATCCAGGGCCTGGGATGACTTGTCTTTTTCTGCTCTTCTGCAACAACTTTTACCCAGTTTATATTTTGAATTCTTCTACTACACTGCTCCCCCTTTAAGAGGGAAAAAGACCCCTACATAATGCCTGAAGCTGTGGACATTATTCAATTTTTATATGTTCTGTTTATTCATATATATATATATATATATATTAGGCAAATAAGGTATTAACAATACTAACTAATAAAATAGTTGTAACAATATCCTGTAAGAAGAAAAATTATTTAAACCTAAGAATATTTTATTTCTGAGAAATTTGTTTAATATTTGGAACATGGTAGACTGAAGGTAACTGAAATTGTAGACAAGTGGGAACTAAGTATACAGAAACTTGCTGATAGCCCCTGGTGTCATCAAAAATAAGAATACAGGACATTTCAATTCAGAGTCCTATTTACTAAAGGAAATAATGAAGGTATGGGAAAAATCCAATGAGTAGCTATAAATGGAGAATAAAATAAATATAACAGATCATATGATTACTGTACATATCTTTTCTCTAAATTTCTGAAATTTTGCCAGCTAAGACCAAAAAATCCTGCCTGTCTCTATTATTTTTCATGTAGTTGAATAATTTTGTTACTCCTATCAATTCAGTGGTTTATTGTGTATCAGGCTCTGAGTGAGTATCAAGGGACAGACAGATAACTTAGACATGATCTTGGTTATCAACCTACAAATATACGTGCTCAAGTTTCCACATTGGAAAACTACCAAATGCTACTTCAGTCTCTTAGTTTCTTGAGAACCACAGATCTATTCTATGAGGCTCCTTGGACCCCAAATTATAATTAGAAGAGGAATAATGAACCTTAACTAGTGTCTTGTAGTAGTTTTGTTATTAGTATATCCACAAGACCAGTTTTTCACTAGAATTGTGAGAGCCTACATGGGCCTGAGATTTTATCAACCTAAGTAATTCTCGTGAGAGCATGTAACAATCAGTTCACCAGCACTGCTCATGCTTAAAACATTTTTTAACTTTTGGTAGGTATTTCTTTCAAGCAAGTTTGACATGATTTAGCAAAATCATTCTCAAAACATGATAGCTGTACTTGTTTTTACAACCAAAATAGTAGATCTTAGCTTAATCGCACACTTTATCCTTCATATTCAGCTGAAAATGATTTTTAGCTTTTCTGAAAGCTGGATGTACATATCCCTGGATGATAATGATTTGGTACATTTGGGTAGACCTCTCCCAATATGTGCCTCTTATTCTAAAAACAGTTTCTAAAAGGAATTCCAATAAGTTTTGAACAAGGACAGGCTGATTAAAATTTGTGTAAAGATTCCCAAGGGGACTATTTTGATTGACAACCCCCTCTTAGGTTGAGCTCCTTGGAAACGGACTTTGTGACGTAAAGTGGTCAGAAGAATTCTACTCCTGAGAGATACACAGGAAGAAAGTGAGAATAGCACACTTGGGCGGGCAAAGGAGAGAAAGAAGTTGATCCTCAATGCAACTGCTACATGAGTATATGGATTTAGAATTCTAGAAAAAAACATTTTAAAAATCTCTCTGCTACCATAAGCCCTGAATACTACCCAAATTACACAAAGGACTCAGACGATTTGGTAAGGAAGATACTTCATAAAAGAAATGTAAACTAATGATCATCTAGTAAATTTATTATTTGATATTGGTAGGCACACAGCTTGAGATTGAATTATTCCATCTAATAAAATTGCCAATGAAAGGCAGCCGAATAGGGAATCCCAGGGTAATTTAATTGTCTAAAATAGGCCATAATTTTACTGCAAACATAAGAATTATTTCTTAGTTTCTGTTTGAATTGATCCAATTTAATTTTTTGAAATATATTTTAACTGACTCAAATTTCTATTAGCAGATTTAACTATAGAAATGAGAAAGGAATCTAAACTAATCAATTTAATCGACTGAATCCTGAAAATCAAGAGACGATGACAGGAAACCGTGTTTCAGCAGTCTTGAGCCTGGACCAAGGCTTTCAACTTCCTCAGGAGATGACTACAGAAACGAACAAACAAATACCAAGTGGCCATGTATGTGTGCATGATCGTGGTAGCTTCAGTTTACTTTCTAACAAAAAGGACCGTCATCATGGAAGACCACCTATCCCGCTAGGTTAGCAATGAGATATTCTGTTAGGGATTGGCTAAGTGATGATTTAAGATGATTCGTTCCTAAATGAGGATCTCACCTGTAGACCCCTTGCCACCTTCTATAAATTATTGACCAAGCCTCCTTCCAGCTAGATCTCTGTGCTTCCTCATGTCTGCCTGTATCTATGTCTATATTTAGGCATCTGTGGCCCCGTGTATCTTGCCAGTTGAGTGCGAGCCACTCAGTGGAAGCCATTGCTGCTACCACCGCTAGTAAGATGATAAGAATTAATACTTTCGATTGATAGATGAAAAGATAACATGAGAAATTGCTCAGACAACCAGCCACCCAGAGATGGAGCCCAGATTCAATATCTGCCTGCGAAGGTTTGTGTCCTAACCATAGCTGATCTCCAGGAATGAACTGAGTACCTGGCACAATAAGCTACAGCAGTTTCTAGTGCTAGGATAATTAAGAATCCCCTGTAATTGGTTAAGCTAATTTAAGGAACTCAGTGAGCAATAAATGACACCGTCTTTTGGCCCAAATGAAGCTATTCTATATGATCAATCTAGCAGTATTTTTTTGCCTTTGTTCTAGCTCTTGGTACATAGGGGTGGCTGTTGACTACCAGAATGCACCCATTTGACCTCTGCAATAATCTCCTTTCTTTTCTAGATTTTATAATAGAAGAAATTAAAAAGTTCACAGGGTCAAATGACAATGGAAGCACAACATAGCAAAACCTACAGGATATTATGCACACTGTCCTATGAGAGAACTATATAATGGTGAAAGTACTCAACTGATTGTTAGAGGGATCCTAAATAAATAATCTAATAAAGTAGTTCATCTTAGGAAAATGAAACTAATCAAACTCTGATATTAGTAGAAGGAAAAATTATAAGGGTCAGTATAGCAATTAATGGAGTTGAAATAGAAAAAATGCAAAGGATCAATAAAACAATGAATTAGTTCCTCAGACAATAAGCAAGCTTGGTAAACTCTTAATAAAACTTACCAAGAAAAAGAAATTTTAAAAATTTAAAATTTTTAAAAATCCACATGCATGCAATTAGAAAAGAAGTGAAATCACAGACACTACAGAAATCAGATGATTATAAGAAACGTTCAAAATGATATGCTTCAGTAAATTGGGGGACCTAGAAAATGGATATATTTCTATACACATATAAATTAACAAAATTAAGCCAACAAGAAATGAAATCCTAACTTGCCCAAAAATAGGCAATGAAACTGAGGCAGTATCAAAAAGCCTATGAACTAAGAAAACCTCCAGACCCACTGCAGGGAAGATCTAATGCCAATATTCCTTAGACCCTCCCAAAAAATCGAAAGGAAAAGAACAATGCCAATTTCATTCATGGAATCTATTGTTATTCTGATACACAGAACAGATAAGTCTTAACAAAAGAAGAATCCTATAGGCCAATCTCTTTAATGAACATAGATATAATGTCCTCAACAAGATGTTTGCAATGAAAATGCAACAAATCCTTAAAAAGATCATACATCATGACAAAGTTGGCTTCATCCCAGAGATTCAAGTATACATAAATCAATAACCTATTTTACAAAAAAGGAAGCAAAGACAAAAATTGTTATCTTGACAGCTAAAGAAAGGGTCTTTGACAAAATCCAACATCCACTCATGATACAAAAGAAAAACCTAGTGAAAATCAATATGAAAGGATGTTGTCTCAAATCGACAAAAGCTATGTATGACGAAACTACTAGTTAGCATCAACTAAATGGGGAAAATGTAAAGCATTTCCTCTAAAATCAGAAACAAGGCAATAATGTCCACTTTTAACCCTCCAATAAATACTCAAAACTTTAGCCAGAACAATCAGGTAAGTGAAAGAAAAGATATATGTATAGGAAAGAGAGAAGCCAAACTAACTTTTTTTGCACATGTTATGATCCTTTATGAAAAGACTTCCTCAAAAAATCCACCAGAAGAAACATGGAGCTAATAAAAGAATTCAAGAAAGTAGCAGAATACAGAATCAAGGCACCAACATCATGTGTTCCTATACACCAACTTACTGAGAGTGAAATAAAAAAAAATCCCATTTGTGGAATCTTCAGATAAGTAAATAAATAACAGCGAACTAAACTAAGTGAAAGATTTTTACAACAAAAGCTATAAAAATAGAAATAGACAATAGACATTAGAAAATGGAAAGTTATTTTCTGTTCCATGGTAGGCCAAACAAGTATCATCAAATTTTCTATATCACCAAAAATGATTTATATAAAAATTTAATCCAATTTCAATCAAAATTTCAACAGACTGTGAGCAAAATGAAAAAGACAATTCTAAACTTTATACAGAAGTGACCCAAAATAGGCAAAAGAATCCTAAGGAAGAAAAGCAAGGCGATAAGGCATCAAGGTCGTAGAGTCTATGGTGTCAAAGTCAAAACGGTACTGCCATGAAAACAGAAATATGGATCAGTGGAATAGAACTGAGGTCACAGAGAAAGTCCCAGGTGACTTCAGGCATCTGATCTTTCACGAAGGGACCAATAACTTAACTAGAGAAAAGATAGCCTATGTAAAAAACAATTTTCAAATGGATCATTTGGGGGGATAAAATAGAGGAATTAGTAAAGCTGTGTTCCTTCTTGAGGATTTAGGGAGAAATCTTTGGCTGCTTTTCTTTTAAGTGGTGGCCCACATCCCTCATGGCTACATTTTATACTTCGTACTTTTCTTGTCATATCTTCTCATACTTCATTCCTTTCGGTGTCTTTTGTGTCTCATTGCACTCTTGCAATGATCTGAGGTTGTCTGCACCTCAGGATCCTTAACCACAATGGCAAAGCTTCCTGTGCCATATAAGGTGACATAGTTATATGTTCCAAATATTGATACATGAATAGCTTTAGGAAGTCATTATTCTGTCTGCCATGGATAGAATTGCTTCTGGTGTTACAAGAAGAGGTTATTTGAATAGATAAGACTGTGAGCTGGTATCAATACATTCCCAAAAGACAGGTTGGAGATAACAGGGAATCGCACCCTGTCTTCTTTTCTGCGTCTGATGCCTGGTGCTTCAGGTGGAGATGGAGAAGGGACATTATATTCATACACTCACTTACTTTTCTTTGTTTTGGACAATAATTAAGCACACGGTGCTGGGGTTGTGCACATGTCCACATCTGAATATGCAGGCCTTGTGGGTGCTGATGCATTATTACCAAGGCACAATGAACTTGCTTCTGAAGCACTATACTGGTAGCACCTGTGGTAGTTGAGAGCCTTTCTCAGTTTGGCATTTCTCCAACCTTAGACAACATCTAAGCATGAGACAGCTCCCTTTCATCCTTGGGCTCTCATAAGAATGCTATAAAATGAGTTTAAAATTCCTGGAATTTTCTGACTACATAGTAATACAGTGAGACTTCCATTCCTGGAATATCTAATTCTGTCTGCTTTTGCCCCTTTATTTCATAGCTCGGGGCAAGAAAGAACTGGTTGAGAGCTCAGAAAAGATTAATTTTCTCATATAACAAAGGTGATAGCTCTAGTTACATTGATCCCACAAAAATGCAGATGTAAACACATGCACACACATATGTATGAGAATACTCTATTCATGTAACTGGTAATTGTGCATTTCAAAAAGACTGAATGATTCATGGGAACTTTTCCAAAGCGGCAGAGATATGAGCCTTTCATCTTCTAAAAGACCTTTACGCTTTCCCTTAAGGGAGAACAGAAAGTTTGCTTTTGCTAAATAGTCCCTAATTTCTCTTTTTTTTACTTGAGATTTTATAGGCTTTATCTAATTTGCAGTTTTCAAGTACTCATTATTTATTCTGGCTGGAAATAGTATAGTGGTACCATCTAATATTTTAATTAATTGCATAGAGCTAATCACTTTTTTATTTCAGCAATGGAAGTATTAATTTCCAAAGTAGTTTTGAATCCATAACCATAGTTTTAGGCAATTCAATAAAGTTATTCACAAAATTAGTTTTCAAAAGACTTGATGTTAATTTTGCATTTTCTTAATCACTAGAGTTTTGAAGTGTTTATAGTATAGAGGAGCATGAGAAACAATCTTGTGTGGCATTTTATATTCTTTGATACAGTTTGTCCTTAAGTAGAGATTTGTGGGGGATTTAGGTTGGGTTGAAGCCTATCTAGCACATGTCCAGAACACTATGGTGTAAGGAGGCTTCACTGCAAACATGGCATCTGGGGCAGGCCTCATGCCCGCCCCCTCATCTCATAACAAACTGCTGATTGGTGGCTCCACCCTCCTTCCTCCACCTCCTTCCTCCTTGTGGGTGAGCCCACTGGTTTAAGACATACAAAGAAAAGTTTTGAGTCTCCCTCACGGATTGGGCCATGGTGACTTCCACGTTGTTGTAGTCTATATAAGCTCTGTACTTTCTTAATAAATTGGACTGCGTTCAACGAAGAGAGTCTCCCGAGAGGTTTCTCTGTCGTCCAACCCCTCCTCTGCTGTCCTGGGAGTCCCCGTAGGATGGAGACCACTGCAGAGATTCTAGTGCTTTTGAATTTTATGTTACGTTTCTTGGGTTACATTTTGGTTCTCTTATTTGTAAATCTAAAGATTCTTTCTATGTGTGTGTTTGAAATTAATCTGGGCAGATTCACGAGGAGAAAATCATAATCAGCCATGGCAGTTTATCCTAGAGAAATGTAACATTAATTAAGATATGGATTTCTTGTGTTTGCAAACAGATTTATGGAAAACTTTAAGGACGTCCTGGAGCATAGTCTAGCAAGTGTATGATTCATCCTCACATGACTAAGCATGGTCTGTGTCTTGTGCTCTGATGGAGGTAAGGTCTAAAGGCTAAAGCAGCACAGAAGCAGAAATACTTCATTTTGTGTGAAACAGCTAAAGAACACAGAAGTGGAATTTGAAACAGCTTTGTGCTTTCTTAGGGAAGGGTGCTTGGGACTGGTCAGCCAGCCAGAGGGGACAGTTGGGGCTTTTTGTCACATAGATTATCAAACCTCTACAGGGATGATGAAGATGGATACAAGACTTAAAAAAAGACATATTTTGAGACTCTCATTCTGTTCAAAGTAGAGTAATGACAAGCTTTTGCCTGGTCTTGTTGGCAGATTCATCTTTTATAGGTAGTCATAAAAAACGTCTTTGAAATGGCTGGTCTGACTTAAAAAGTTTTCTGACTTTGTAAAAACAATTTACCAGATGTTTCTAAAATGGTGGTTTTGCCCAGTGACAAACTATTTGCTCAAGTGTCAACTGAACCTGGATTGGGATCTGAGGTCCACCATTTACTTAGGGATGCACCATTACCAAGTTACTTCTTTGGATCATAAACCTTTCTTTGGTATAATAAGGAAAGTCTCAAGTGATACCTACTGTGGTCTAGATCTGGAACGTCTCTCAGATGCAAGTATGTTAAGGGCTTAGTCCACAGATCAATGCTTAGTAAGTGGTGGAAAAGATAGAGGCAAGGCCTCATGGGAGGCTGTCTAATTTGGGGAATGCCTTTGAAGAGAATTCTGGAAAGTTGCCCCTTCCTCTTTCTTTCATCACTCCCAGCCATAAAGTGAGCAATTTTGCTCTGCCCTGTGCTCCAGACATTATGGATGGCCCTAGTGTAGGTGGAGTGACTGGGTCAATCACTTATTGACTGGAACCTCTGAATTCCTGAGCCAAAGTATCCTTTGTCTCTTATGAGTTATCTCAGGTGTTTGCTACAGTAACAGAAAACTGACAAAAACTGGCACTAAAAAGTGGTTAGTGGAACTGTACGTGAGATGTTGTAGAAAAATGTTTGGAATTGGTCTTTAAGACAAGCTTGGGAAAGTTTGGAGAGAGGGCCAGAGAAAGCCTTCACCCCACAAGTGAGGTTTAACCCATGATCCTGGTGAAGTTCAAATGACCAAAATGCTGCTGGGAATGTGGACAGGAAGATGATCCCACGGTTAAGATGGAAATGAGACCAGACGCCATCTGCGTTACACTATGGCAAGCACCATGAATTCATTTTTTCATGTTCTAAAATTTGTGTGATGCTGAGCTCAAAAGTGATGAACTAGTTTACCTGTTAGAAGAAATTTCAAGACTACACAACATTAAGGCTTCACCGTGTGTATTACATGCAGTTATTAGTCAACTTACTGCGAGAATTCAGAATAAACAGAACAGAAAATTTGGAAATTTTGCAGTTTGGCCACAAAAGAAGTGCATGTAAGCATGCAGTCAAGGAAAATGAAATTGCTAAGCCTATTAGCACCTTCAGAAAGAAGCCAAGTGTTTTGCACCTGTACAATAAATATTATGTAACTGTTTTGGTTATCTCTGAGGTATCTTAGGAAAGGGAAACTCATACCCATAGAAAGCTCAGTGATGCAGAAATCCACCTTTGCTAAAGCATTCTCCTAGGGCAAGATTTTTGAGATGAGAGGCTGTCAGGCTAGTTGATATATGTCAGAATCAGGGTCTCTGTAAGCAGCTCCAATGGAACTATGAGAACCAAGCCAAAGCCGAAGTTGCAATGGAGACTACAGAAAGTCAGGAACCTGAATTATCTCCCAAAGAAAACCACAGGCATTGTGCAAAGCCAGCCTGATGGCCAGGCCATGTGGCCTGCACCCTGCAAAGCCACACAGGTAAAATTGCTTAAGACCTTGGGAACCTATGTTGTATCAGAGTGTACACCAAATGCATGGCATGGACTTGTAGGATGCAGTATTTCCTCCACTGGGTTTTGGGCTTGTCTTGGGCTAATCCGTCGATATTTTCCTGTGCCTTCCTTTCGGAAAGGGAGTGTATGCCCTTTGTCATTTTCATCAGTGAATCTTGGAAGTACACAATTTGTGTTTTGATTATCTCATGTATTTGTTAGAGCAAGGAAAGCTGGTTAACACAATACTACATACAATTGCTGAGATTTAAACAAGACCCCGTGTATAAAATACTTAGTATATAGTAAATATCTGTTGTTATTATGATTAAATATAACTTTTAAGAATAAAGTGAATGATTATACAAGCTTCTTGTTATACTGTGTTCTTCAGTGAAATTACCTTGTTTTACAACACAGATGCCCTGGTATAAAAAGCAAAACAACGTCATTGAGGAGTTGGAATAAATTATGTGTTAACAAGACTAACATGTATTTGGAATTTTAACCCTTCTGTCATTAATTAATCATGGAGCCATGGTAATAAAAGTTAAGAATTTTCCTCCCTTAAAACTAGCTGTGGATTGCATCTAAATTTACATTAAGTAGGCAATCAAAACCTTCTGCTTTTATTACAAAAGACTTGTGTAGTAGAGAGAGACAGTTTAAATGCCTAAGGAATTAGGTAGAATAATGATTTGGTGCATATATTATGATAATTACTACTTGTTTTCCCCTAGCTCTCCTGCGATGAATGTTCTGTCTCTTTAAACTTCATTAACAAGAGATTGCAAATTTTAATAGGGTAAAATAATTCTATCCTAATTTCAGAGCAACGTATGTCAAATAACTGCTTTTTCTGAGTTATTGTTCCTAAAATATTCTTAATGTTTAAAGTTCTTTAAAGATTGAAATAAGATATAGTGTTAGTACCAGACATATTTATGTCTTGTTTTTCACACTAGAGATCATTAAACCTTTCATATTGCAAGTGAAACAGCAAAGATTTGAATTCTTAGGCAAGAACAAAATTCTTCTTACCAAGTTTTAAAATTTTAGCAGGAATTACAGTTTTCTTAGCAATGTATGGGGCTTAGTGAGTAATAAGTACACTGAAAACATTGGGTGCTGTGCTTAAATAGGTTGAAATGCCTAAATAGACTGGGACACTTCTCAAGAAAAGTTTTCGACTATTTTAACTGCATTTTATGAAAAATCACATCTACAATAATTAAACCTCCATATTGAAGACGAAGATTGTCCAATTTAGGCATCACTGTAGCCCTATAATCCTGCAGTCCTGTAATCCTACAGCTCTTGTATTTACAGGAGTGGCATTTAGCCCTTATGAGTTTTGTTGTTTTCCTTTCCAGAGTATACTTTACATCCAGCATATTTTTAAACTTCTGAATTTGCAGAGCGATAAGCTACTGAAGTAATTATGTAAACAGATTATACAAATGTATAGGCCAAGTCTATTCCTCAAGGAAGCCAAAAAACCTCCCTGGAATGGTCTTAGGTTTAGGACAAACTTTTCAGTAGGAGACAGAACTTCTTTTCCCAAGAGACAACGTCCTTTAAAACTGTCAAGAATAAACAAACACCAACCATTATTCTCTGGTTCCCGCTTCCTGAAACATTGATAGTTCCCCAGATTGGTCCTCTGGGGTATGAGAAGCCCCTGCATTTTCTCTAACTAAGAAGTTTTGAATTTAGCTTTATACTTCTGATTTTTTCCCCTGTTTCACCATGTTATCAATTATACCCTGAGACATTTTTTTTCAGCTGTCAATGGTCATTAATTGTTTTAGTAATTTATTTATTTACTTTTTTGGCAAGGAAGAAATGAGTGGCACTAGATAACATTTAAACATATTTTGTTTTCCTACTTCAAAATTACTTTATATCAAACTGATTCAAGAGTTTAAAATGCGATATTTCCACTTGTGTATGTGGCAAAAATAAAAGCCTAGGGATAGGACATATTTAATAGGCTTCAGTTTTTTGTTTTCTTTTTGAGACAGGGTCTTGCCCCAAAGTCCAAGATGGTCCTGAACTTACTACGCAGTCCATGTTGGCCTCAACTTCACAGCAATCTTTATGAGTGCTGAACTTACAGGTGTGTACCACAATACCCATGGTACTGGGAGATGGAACCCAGGGCCTCACACTTGCTAAGCAAGCACTCTAGTCACTGAGCTAGCACTCCCCACCCGTAGTGGGTTTTTTTTTTTAAAGATATTTGTTTGTTTCCTTGTCAATGAATTCACTGGCGATATGAGAATTTTACCTGGTAGGAATCAAGTGGCAAATGCTTTGAGCAATCCTACCAGAGTCAGAAATCGCTTTGTTTCCCACTCCCTTCCCTGCCACAGCCTGATGAACGCTTGTCTCCTGTGACTTCATGGTCGTCTCTTCTATGAAACCGTTTCTTCCTTCTGTCAAAAAGTATAATCCATGTTACGCTGGAATCCAATATAGCGGGAAGTTTTTCCAGAGCTGGAGGTGTAGCTCAGCAATTCAAGTGCTTGTCTAGCTAGTGCAAGGCCCTGGCCCAAGCCGCACATAAACTGGGGAGCAGGGGGTGATACACGCCTGGAATTCCAGCACTTGGGAAGCTGAGGTAGGAGGATTGCAGTGCGTTCAAGGCCACCATAGACTACATAGTGAGTTCAGTACCAGCCTTAACTATATAGTGAGACTCTCTCTCTCTCAAAAAAGTTAAACAAAACAAAAAGGTATAATCTACAAAAAGGTATAATCTATAAGAATCTCCTGTATCATATATTTGAAAGAGTGAGAGACTTGAACTCATGTCAGTTGGGACTTCTTAAGGTTAAAATGAATGTCGAGGAAATAAATTTTTCCTCCACCATCTTATGCTAAGCCACCAGAGGTCTTTAAATTAAACTGATGAAAGTCATATTGATACAAGAAGGACTTTTTAAATCAATTCTCATATATAGAGTTCATAAACCAATGAAATTTAAAGAAGCAATTAATTTGTGTATCGTTCCAACAAATGAAAAGGGACTCCCAAGGACGAGAAAATTGTGGGGAAGTAAGCAGGAAATATGTGGGTGAACTAATAGAGGCCTATTTTAATAAGAAATGAAAAATTGCTCTTCTCTTCCCAATATGTGTCCTTTCCTAAGAGGAAACCTTCATCAAAAGATCTTATAGGCCCTATGTGCTAGTGAGATTTCTGTTACTGTAACAAAATACCGAGTTAATTGACTCAAGAGGAAGAGATTTTATTTTTAGCTCATGCTTTCAGAGGCTTCAGGCCATGACTACTTCACCCTTTTGTTGTGAGTGACATATTTCGATCACCTAAATGAAAATAATTATAGGTAACTCTTCAATAAATGTTACATTCTTTCAATTTAAGCTTTCGCATCCCTTTTTCACTCATACTTCTGTCTCTCATTGGCCTAAATAATGTATTTCCAATGCTCTTTTCTGAGTTCATTTTTGTTACGCGACTTCCCAGATGCTGTGGCGTAACTCCTCTTTCTGCGGGGGTTTGGATATAGATTGTGTCTCCATGAACATCATGTGCTAGAAATTTGGTCCCTACGATGGTCATATTGATGTACTAGTATCTTTAAAAGGTGGGGTTAATTATGTGTTGGAAGCACTTTTCTTGGAAGAGATTAGTCCTGAGATCGTGGCGTGACTTAGATTTCATGACCCGGTTGTAAGCACCGCCACCTCACACCTAGCGCCCTACTTACTGTACTTGGCTGTTAACTTTTTCTAATCTGTAAAAGTTCTGGCCTAATCAGAATCCTTCACCAGAATTTCAGTACTATGTTGTATGAACTGTTTAGACACTAAAGTCTACAGCCAGTAAGTTTATTTTTAAAATAATACATTAAGCATCAGGTATTTTGTTATAGCAAAAAAAAAAAAAAAAATTGACAAATGAAGTAGCTTGGCTTACTGTTATCCATGAATAATGTGGCATTCTTTTTCATATTTGGCTTTTCTGGCCTGGATATATGATCTCAGGTACACCTAATGAACTGGATTCACAGGCCCTACCCCCACCTCGCCACAACATCATCGCTCACCTTCACCTGTCACTCAGTGCAGATGGCAAAGTGACACTCTCTGGGTGTGTTTTGTTATCACATCTTCATCTATGGCCATATTAGCATTTATTGAGAACTTTCGTGGAAGTGACCGTATAGAGCTCTCTCTTGCGTTATTGACACTAAGATACCTTTGAAACTCAGGCTGCATACAAAGGATTAATAAGACAAATCTGTGTGATGTTTATTGTGCTGAGCCTGCTGTACTGACGTATTTCACTTAATAGAATGTTCTACACTTTCATCCTTTTTTCAAGGCTGAATAGTATTCATACTATTCACACACACACACACACACACACACACACACACACACACACGCACGGTCTTTTCTTTATTCATTTGTCTCACAATGAGCATTTAGATTTCTGTACACCTTGGTTCTTATGAGTAATGCTACACTAAATATGGAGGTGCTTCTTCAGAAGTTTTTCCTTTTTTCTAGACTGTTTTCATTATACTTTTACATTTTGCTATTCCACTTAACTACTACAAGTGGTTGCTCACAGAATAAAAATAAGCTGATTAACTTGGCTTAAAGAACTCTTTGTAAGAGCTGATCAAGCCTTTAGACCATAGGTCACAACAGCGTTTTGTAGAGGAGGACTTTCGCATCTCATGACTCTCTTGCCTTGTAAGCTGCAGCTTCACTCAGTTTTTCCAGGTTTGCTCACCATCCTCCCAAGTTGTCTGCAGTTTGCATGGTTTATGCCTGTCATCTAAGCATACTTATTAAGGCGCCCCCTTTTTATTCTGAATAATGGCAACGAACAGGAGAAATGACATTGTCATGCTCCTTGTGACCCTTTCAATTTCAAACTAAACTGCACGATTATCTTCTTCCTCTGAACTTCTGAAAGACTTTTCTGTACAGGAACTTCTTCAGCACAAGAATATGCTACAATAATAACATGCCTACGTGTGCCAGTACCTTAATATGCTGTCTTTATAGCCTATTAAATTGGTTTTTCAGACAAAGAAAGGAAGACACCGAAAGTAATTTTAAATCACTTGTCCATAATACCACCAAAGAAATAGCAACCATAGAACTCTGACTTAAATCTAGTGGCTCCAAAGCTGATGTTTGATTCAGCACATTGAGTTACCAACTCATCCGTTTTTCCTGGGACTCTTCCAGCTTTTGATGTTGAAAATCCATCAGCACAGGGAACCTCTCAGTCTCCAGCAAATGAAGGCCGGTTCACTCTACCAGTGCATTCTCAAGGCCTCAGCTGCCTCGAACACACAACAGCTATTCCCATGGGACCCCCCACCCCCAGCTGTATTATAAATAAGTTCTTCATGTGAGGATACTGGCTTTCTCTCCCTCGAATTCTCAGGGCCCAGGCCAATGCTCACTGGGCTGTCATTTGCATTCTCCTTCCTGATGGTGTTTTTCTAAGTGTTTTGCTTTTACAGCCAAATCTTAATTATCTTTAAGGCAGAAACTATGTTTTTTTTTTAAACTTCTGTTTTTCATGGTCCTTAACATCTTAGTTAACCTACAGGGGACCAACAAATATTTGGCCATTGAGACAGAAGGTGTAGTCCAATACAGGGACAAGAAAGATCCCACTCTTTCAAAATTCTCTGGTCCAACCTTCGTGGAACTTCCAACAGATGCCTATCAAAATATATTACCTGAGTTTTTCACCACGAATTTTATTTTGTGTGTGGACTGTTTGAACCAGGAATCTGATGGGCTGAACAGAGAACTTCTCATATTGTTTTTTTTTTTTTTTAAATTTCATTGCTTGGGTTTTTATTATGAGGTTTTTGAACTGTTGTGGTTTGGCTCTGGAATGTCCCCCAAAAGTCTCATGTATTTTATGTTATGGATTGTCTATGGAACCGTGTGATGTTGGTGGATTGGAGGGGTGGATTACAATTAAATTAGGATTAAAGGTGTGTGAGTTAGGATTAATGATGTGTAGTTGCCACACCTTCCACACCTGGATGCAGAAGGGGCTGATCACTGGGTGGAGACCTGGAAGGATA
>PVKB01005161.1:0-98449 GCA_004027205.1 Ctenodactylus gundi | reverse complement strand
CTTTATTCCCTGCCGATTTAGGAAACGTGGCTGGTACTAATGAAGTCGACTACGTAATACCTTGCTATTGTAATGCACAAAGCTGCCCGGAGGGGGTAATCATTATCTTCATAGAAACTCTGAGGTTTTCTGTCTGAAACCAAAAAATGGGAAGTCACCCTCAGAGCTCACCTTTACTCCCTAGACCTCGTCATCTGGGGCTGCCACCCGCACTGCGCTGGGTGCGCAGAGTCCTCCCCGGGGCCAACAGATAGCACGAGCACTTCCGTTCCGGCTGCAGGGGCAGGCGGGGAAAGGACACAGCTCCCCTTCGCGGAGACTCTCCTCAGGCCTGACCTCCAAGTGGATTTAAAATCCAGAGGCTGCTCCACAGGGTGAGAAAACACAAACCTCCCGTGCCTCGCTGGCCCATCCCTCTGTGCCCGCTCTCACCGAGACACTGCCCACTTCACAGTTCCCTGGCTTGGCTCAAGTACCCACGATCACTTTCAAGCACCCTTTCTAAGGAGGCCCCAGCAAGAGGCCACAGATTTCTAAGGCACGGAGAGGCTCGGGAGACAGATGCCTTTGTCACCACCGCGGCACAGCGCCTTCCCATCCACCGACACTTGGGCCTATCAGAGCTGGCAGATGTTTAGACAAGATTTTATAAATCGTTCAATCTCAGCCCATAATGAACCCCAACTGACCATTCCAAAGCAGCTAAAAGCAGCGGGGCCGCCCCCGCTGGGATCCAATAACACTCTCACACGGCACCATGATTAATCACGGAACAAAACAGGGGAACCTCTCGAAAAATAAGTGTATGATTGATTAAAGGGCCATCTGAGAAGCTATTATTCTTGTTTTATAACCGTGAGTTATATTCACTCGATTTATCTTGGGAGAGGAAATAAACGATCGCTCATTTCTTTTTCTGAAATTATATTATATGGATATCACGTAACTGCTGAAAATTAAAGTGACAGGATCCCTGCCTTTGTGATCCCAATCAAGGGGAAAGAGTCCTTGGCCACGGATTTCAGACTTGTCCTGTAATTAGGGAGTTAAGTGCAATAAAGAGACATCACTCTAAGCATAGTTTAAGGGTGTTTAAACTTTTTCTCCCCCATCCCCTGGGGGCTAGAGTAAGTGCAACTGAAAACAAATTCCCCTCCATCCTACAGGGAGGCTGGGGAAGAGGCAGATAAATGCCCTTCAATAAACCTGAATAATCTACATCAATTTGGATAACTGACACCTAAAAAAAACCCCAACTATTTCCACCATGTTTTCCTGCCTGCGTATGTGTGGGGGGGGGCAACTGGCTAGTACCAAGGCCACCCCGTCTCCACGTGAGTTCGCTGAGAAGTTTCAATAAAAGCATCACAAATAAATATAAAATGCATAGGGGTGTCAGATCATTTTATTATTTTTCCAAGTTGTAGAAAGGTACACTAACAAGGAATCTGCATATCCAGAAAACAAAAAAATCCCTAATTATATTCTTGCAATGCATCTGTAGATAAATAAACTAGACCCACGTTCTCCTCGTGGTGTTTCTTTCTCTTCTGCTTGTATTTTTTTTTCTTTATAGGCAGGAGAAAGTAGAGTTTAATTTGCACAGCTTCCATTATAAAAGGTGAGCTCAGGTCCCTTGGGTCTAACGACCCTCGGGCTCGGATACCACTCTCTGAGGTGGGTAAATGAGCTCCTAACACTATAGCATTGTAGACTAGTCTGTTTTTTATTTACAATTTAAGATATAAATTAGTAAAGAATTCGTGTTAAACAACCAACAAAGATTGTATAACCAGCAATGTTCAAATAAAAACCAGGCAGAATTTATTTACAAAAAAGTTTAGATTCCATTGCAATACAACTTGCATAAATTACTAGAGGCTTTTTATCATTATAAAAATAAATATCAAATTTGTTTCCACTTCGGAAGTACTCAAGTTTTTCAATCACGTTTTCGTTCTACTGTGTACATCTCTTACAAATAAATTTTACAGTAAACCTATCACACCTATAGAATATATACCGTGGCAATGAAGTGATCGATTCAAGATATCCTGAGAAAGAACAGATTGTTTCCAAAAGTCACACATACATGGGAGAGCTACACTATGCCAACACGTTCACTTATGTTCAACAACAGTGCGTTCCAGTCCTTAGAGTCTGCGGGGGACCTGCCGTCTGCACGATGCCTTCGCCCTACAGTGGCACACGATGGGGTCCGGAGCTACAGACTTTTTTTTATATCTGTGTATTTATGAGCTGGGGAAGAAAGAATGGCCTGCTGACTCTTTTTTTTTCCCCAAAGCAATTGTGACACCTACCTGTGGGCCAAGGAAAAAACCAAGTCACCCCAATCCTTCCCTTGCAGGGGAACACAACTGCCTCACAAAACACGAGAGCTCTGCCCTAGTACTTCTTCCTGTCTCCCGGATCTGAGAATCCTGGTTTTGCCTGGTATTTCTAAAAAGTCACATAAAGCTGAAGGCCCTTCTGGGAAGACCTGGCTAGGCCAGGGGGTCACAGGCCATCCAGGGCGGAAGGCTGGCCCTCCGGTGCCTGCAGCCCGCTCTCCCCCCAGCACGGCAATCCTCCAGGAAAGGGTCAGATGGCTGGGGTTCTGGTAGCACCCTCTCAGTGCAGGGGCTCAGACTGTCCCACTATTCTAATGACATAAGTATCCAGTTTTTAGTCTATTTTTTTTTTTAAAAAGAAAACAATAGCATTGGCATGACCGGTACATACTCCTGTTCGGGATTCTCCAAGGGTGCGGGGCTTGGAGCCCAGAAAGACAGACAGAGATTTGCCCATCAGGAAAGCGACTCAAAGCACTCTCTCCTCCAACCCCTCAGCCAGACCCCAGACAACACACCCTGCTCAGCAGGGTCCCCGCCTCCCAGGGTGCCCAGGGTGGCCACTTACTTACACTGCAGAGCTCCGCCTCCTATAGGTAGGGCTGGATGCCTGCGCCCACCACGGTGCAGCCCTCGCTGGCATCTGTCAGGGCAGGGGCACTTGGTGAGAACCGACCCGGGACGGGGAGGCTGGGCTGCCCACTGCCAGGCACCCTCGCGGCCGGTCCCCGCGCGGGCAAAAACCCGCCCAGAACCCCGCAGCGTGTGCCTGGCCGCCAGGGGAGGCGAATCCTGCTCTGCTGCCCCCCACTTCCCTCTGTTCTTCCCTACTTGACTACCTTTCTCGGGCAGCCCACCTTACAGACAACAGAAACACCCCGAGAAAAGAGAAGGTTTTCATTTCAGTTTGGGTTGAAAAAATTAGATCCTCGAGGCTGACAGGGAACGTTTCCTTTCCTTCCCACCAAGAAGATGGAGCTGAGATGCCCCCCAACCGACAGAACAGCGGCGGCCCGAGGTGGCTGGCAGCAGACCGGATCCCTGCGTCGCCACAACCAGCACCGCCGCGGCCGCGGTAGACATCGTAGATGAAATAAGGAGTAACCCACAGCAGGGTAGACCCAGGCCCAACCCGCCCGGCCGCGTCCGCGCTCAGCTCTCGGGACAGCGCGGCGCTCGGCCAGGCCCGGTCCCACCCTTTCCGCTACCCACTCCCGCGCGCCGCCAGGGCCCCCCACCCCAGCTCCCTCGCCCGGCCCAGCCCTAGCCCCCAGGGCCCCTCCGCCGCCTACCTTTCTTAGGCTCGAAGCCGCCGCCGCCCGGGGGCCGGTAGTGGGTCTCCAGCGGGTGGGCGCCCGCCTTGGCCGCGTCGCTGGCCGGCTTGGGCGCGCCGGGCAGCGGGTCGCCCGGGGCCGCGTTGTACCGCAGCAGTCCCTGGCCCTGCAGCGCCGCGTTCAGGTTCCCGTAGTTTGTGTAGTTGCCATAGAACGGGGACGTGTAATAGAGGTGGCGGCCGAGCAGCGGCGACGCGGGGTAGGGCGAGCCGCCCGGAGGGGCCCCGGCCGGGGCGGGCGCAGCGGCCGCCGGCAGCCCCGGGGGCCCGCAGCCCGCGCCGGGGCTGGGCTGCTTGAGGTCCGAAGTGGCGATCTCGGCCAGCGACCAGAGCTTGGGCTTGGTGGCGGGGGGCGGCGCGCCCGGCGACGTCCGGCTGCCCAGGGGCGTCTTGCCGCCAGCCCCGCGGGGCGCGGCCTCGGGCGCGGGGCTCAGCAGCGGTGCCTCCACGCCTGTGAGCGGCGACGAGGTCACGGGCTTGGGCGGCGCCAGGCCCCGCTCGCCGCTGTCGTCCTCGTCCTCGTCGTCCTCGTCGTCCTCGTCCTCCAGCTCGTCGTACTTGTCCTTGCACTCGGAGCCCGACTCGCACGACGGGTCCCCGGCGCCGCGGCACGACAGCTTCTCCGCGTCCGACTCCGCCGAGCACGAGTGGTCGGTGAGCGAGTCCACGTGCAGGCTGATCCCTGCGGGAGCGGGGACACGGGCGGGTTGGCGAGCACCGAGGCGCCCCCGCCCCTCGCCCAAGCCCAGGAGCGCCCCAGAGCTCCAGACCCGAGTCGCGGCCGCGGTCCCGCCGGGCCAGAGCCTCGCGCGGGCTCGGCGCCCGCCCTGCGGCACGCCGCCGCCCTGCCCGGCGGGCCCCGCGCGCGGCCGCTCACCCTCGTCCTCCGCCGAGGTCTCGGCGCCCTCCAGCGCCTTGCCGGCGCCCTCCGCCTTGCCCCGCGCCGGGTCGCCATCGTCCTCGTCCTCGTCCTCGCTCTTGTTCCTCGGGGCCCACGTCATCTTGTTCTCCTTCTTGAGGCGCCGGCGCGCGTTGGCGAACCAGGTGGACACCTGCGTGAGGGTCATCTTCGTGATGATGGCCAGCATGATCTTCTCGCCCTTCGTGGGGTAGGGGTTCTTGCGGTGCTCCTGCAGCCAGGCCTTCAGCGTGGCCGTGGCGTCCCGCGTGGCGTTCTTGCGGTACGCCGGGTCGTTGAGCTGGTACGGGTAGGCCGCGCTGCCGTAGGGGTGGTAGCTGATGGCGCCGGTCACCCCCGTGCTGTGCGCGTCGTAGGGCGCGCCCTGGAACCGACAGGGACCGTGAGTGCGAGGCCCCCGCGAGGCCCCTTCCTTGCTCCCACGCAAAAGAGTAAGAAAAAAAACAAAAAGCAGCGGGTGATTTAGGGCCAGCTGTTGATCGCAAGAAGTACTGCAGTTTTATTTTCGATTCTGTGAACCATTTCACTTTTCCAAAACTAAAATATCTTCCCCTAAACGTTCCCGAGCCGCACACACAGTGTACACAAACACCCGCGCCCGGGCACGCAGGCCCCCGGGTATTTCTCGGTATCTAAATTTCCCGGAAGCTTCCAATACCGACCCCCTCCCCCCATCCCGCCCTTATGCAGTTAAAAAAAAAAACGCCCGGAGTCCCCTCTCCCGCTAGTCACCGCTCTAAAGCCCTTAAATCCAATTTGCAACCCAGACGCCAGTCACCGTTTCGAATTCTTCAAATACGCGGTAATTAGCATTTTAATTCATTCTTTAACGTTTAACTTCAGACGCTACCAGGCTCCGCCGCGGCCTCCGCGACTGGGCCGCTGCCCTGGAATTTCTCCGCGGGCGGCCGGCGGCGACCGCCCCCCAGAATGGCCTCGGTCACCCGAAAAGTGCTCGGACACCGCCCGGCCGGGGCCGCCACGGCACAGAGGCGCGCGAGCCGACCGCGGGGCGCCGGGGGCCCCGCGGTACCGGGCGGGTCTCCCGCCCGCCAAAAGCGTTTTTCGAAAGCCCAGTCTGACGGACAGATTCAGGCCCAGCCCGGGGCGCGTCGTGAAGGGCCCGGAACCGCAGCTGGATCCCTGACCCCGCCGCTCCAGCCCGGCCGGGAACGCGAGCCGCCCGAGGCCCGGCGCGCCGATCCGCTCGCCGCTCGCTAGGGCGGGCGAGCCCCGGCCCAGTCCGCACCCAGGCGGGCTGCAGGCCGGGCCGGGGAGGCGCGGGCCGACTCCGGCTCCCGCGGGCCCGCACGACTGCCGGGCTCAGCGCGCGCCGGCCGCGCCGCCGCCTGGCCCCTTGTTCGGCGCGCGGCACGGCCGCCGGGCCCCGCAGCCTGCTCGCCGCTCCCCCACCCGCAGCCCGCGCCCCGCTCGGGGGCCCTGGCCGCCGCTCCGCCTCCCACGCGCGCACGGTTACCATGTAGGACGGGAAGCCGGCAGCCGCGTCGGCCGAGTACTGCAGCGGGCTGCCGAAACCGGTGGCCGCCTGCGCCGTGAAGGCCGCCGAGCCGGGGTAGGGGCTGAACGCCGAGCCCGACGCCGAGCGCGCCAGCTCCTCGCTGCGCGGCGCCGCCAGCGCGGACGCGCCGTACGCCGGGCACGAGTAGAGGGCCAGCGAGCCGGGCGCCTGGTACAGGTAGCCCTGCGGGTAGGACATGGTGGGCGCGGGGCCCGCGTCACGCGGAGCAGGGAGCAGGGCAGGCGGCGCGCTCCATCCACGCCCGGCCGGGGCGCAGCGCGGCGCGGAGGCGAGGACGCGGGCCGCGGGGCGAGGCGGGCCGGCCGGGCGCGAGCCGGGCGGCCTGGGGCCTGGGGACCGCGGGGGCGCAGCGGCGGAGGTGGCGGCGGCGCGGAGCCGGTGGGCGCAGCCGCGCGCCGGGCCGGCGGTCGGGGTTTGGGGGCGTCTGGAGCCGGGAGTGAGGAGTTGAGGAAGGAGCGCTCGAGTTTCCGAGGGACATTGGAACGCGGAGCTGTCCGTCACCCGCTCATCTGCATACTCGGGTGCCCGCCCCTCCCCGGCTCCGCCCGCCGCCGCCGCCGGGCCGGGCCGGGGGCGGGGCGGCGCGCCGGGAGGGGCGGGGCGCGCGGAGAGGGGGGAGGAGCGCGCGGGCTTTTGTGGCTCGCCTCTCCCGCGGCCACGGCCCGGCCCGCGGCCCCGCGGCTCGCCCGGCCAGGCCCGGCTCCGGGGCGCGCCCCGCCCTCCCGGCGGTCCTCCCGGCCGGGCCGCCCCTCCGCCCGCGCGGCCCCTCCAGCCTCCGCCCCGCCCCGCTCGGCCCGCGCGGAGAGTCCCGGCCTCCGGCAGCCGGGCCGCGCCGAGTCGCCGGGGGACGCGCACGGCGCGCGCGCCCTTCACCGGCCCAGAAGCCGCCGCCGAGCCGAGCCAGCGCTGGCTGCCCGTGTCCGGCCGGGGGCGTCCCCCGTGGGGGGACGTGTGCGGACCGTGCTGCCGCTTTCCGCGGCCGCCCGGCCTCCGCGCGTGTCCCGGCGTCGGGTCGCCCGGCGCGGACCCGGATCGGAGGCGCCGCGGTTTGCAGCTGCCGGCTGGGCCCGAGGTGAGCCTCCCGCTGGGTGCTGGAGCCGACGCGGGGCGGGGGGTGAGGACCCTGCGTGCGCTCGCCGCCGCCGCCGCTTCGCCCGGGGACCCCCGCCCCGTAAGACAGAGTTTTGTTTCGAAAAGTTGCGGTCTCCTTCTGACCGGGCAGAGACTGACCCGGAGGAGCCTGGCTGCCGCCCTGGGGAGGGACAGGGCAGCCGGCCGGCGGCCCAGCGTGTAGCAGGCGACGCTGTTAGCCCGCAGCGCGGCTCCCGCCGTGCCGCGGGTGCCCAGAGGCCGGGAGAGTTTCGAGGCCCGTGAGACCTCAGCCCCTGGGGCCCCCCGCCCGAGGAAAGGGAGGTCGTGGCGGCGCCGGGAAGGGTGGGGGGCTCTGGGGGTCGGCGAGAAGGGGTAAGGACTCGCCTGCCGCGGCGGGGAGGAGGGTCCTGGCCCTGGCACCGGGCCGCAGGAAAGGGTGTCTAGCCACCAGCTGAGCGTTCCCTAGAGCGAGCTCTCGGGGAGCGCCAGGGGGCCAGGTGTGAGCTGGCCCGTGAGGGGCCCGCCCGCCCAACAAGTGTCTCTTCCCGGGACAGCAGCTGGGAAGGCGCGGTGGAGGGCGCTGCAGGCCCGGGCGCAGGCGTGCCGCCGGCCCTCCGCCCCGCGGGCTCTGAAGCCAAGGAGCCCCCTGGATTATCTCTGGCCACGAGTTTCTGCGAGACCCCTCGGAGTTGCCCCGCTGCGGGGTCCAGAGGGGGCCCAGGCTTCCGATCGGGTTCGGGCCCACGCGGAAGGAAAGCTCACTGCAGAAATTTGGGCCGTGCCTGCCTTTCCACAGGTCCTGGGCGCCCACTGCAAGCTGCGGCAGCAGGAACCCTCCCGAGGCCCTCCTGGTAGGTGCAGCCGGCCGGTACCCCTCCTCCCGCCCGCCCCCGCACGGGCACTGCCTCTGTGCCTTCTAACTCCCAGCCTGCGCACATCACTTACCCTGTCAGTGCTGACAGGCACCTTCCAGGGCACCCTGGCCAGGCCGCGCCCAGCGGCTGGCGTCGGGAATGCTGCGACCCACTTGGGGCGTCCTAGTCCATCTCAGGAATAGCGCTTTAGTCAGTCATTGTACAGAAGGGGGAGGGGAGGGACAGATGCAGCCCACACCCAGGCCGTCCGATGGATCCTTGTGATATTTTTGTTTCCTGGGAGGGAGTTCTTTTAGGAGGGGGCCCTAAATGAGATGCACTCCCTTGGGACTAGGACCAACCTCATCTCAGGTAGCAGGCCATTCCTGGTTGGGGGTGTCAGGGTGCTAATGTTTACCACCAGGAGTGGCAGGCCGCCTTTTCTGCAGAGGCAGTGGCCCGGCTATCCCCCCTGGGTCCCTCTTCCACCCCTCCCCCCATCTGACCTCTACTAGGGACAGAAAAAGGGTGAATTCTTGCAGAAACAGTCCCAGTGCATGCCGCGGGGGCCTCTGCCTAGGTGCAGTCTGTTTCTGACATCCTTTAGACATACACATGTGACTGCAGGGGGGCCTCAGGAGCGCCCCCCCCCCCCCCCCCCCCGCGCAGCCTTCCCCACTCTGCTCAGTCCTCCGGGAAGGCCTCCTGCGCCACTGGAAGCCCCGTTTTCCACCCTACCGCCTGCCCCCAATAAAGCGTCTACCTTGCCCTGTTACACAGCGGAGTGTACTTCATGCCGTCTTATTGGTAGTGACTGTAGCAAATTAAAATGCCTACGCTGGGACATTAACACTCGCTCGTTATCAGGACAGGTAAACTCGGTTTCGCCTTAGAGCCGCCTGGCTGGGTTTTGTAAAACACCACTGTTCCCTTCCTTGGGTTCAAGTTAGCTTCATCTCTTTTAAAACACGAATTTATAAACAACGAGGAGGGCGACCCAGCAGCCTGGCAGAGCACGGGGTCCCCTGCCGCCGCAGGTGGTCCCGCGAGGGGGTTGTGGGGGGCTGCGCGGAGGAGGCGGCCGCCCGCTACGGCTGGACCCGGCCCTGCACCGGAGGGCGAGGGCGAGGGGCGGGTGACGCTGCCCGGGGCCGCCAGAAAGAAGGGGGCGGCTAGCCGGCGAGTCAAGTGACCGTGCGAAGGCGCGGCCGCTCCCACGCGTTCCGTGGGCCGCCCCGCGCCCCGCAGGCCCCGGCGGTGCACCCACATGAAACAGGGCTGGTTAACAAGTGTCTTTGTCTGCGGCGCTGCCGTGGCGGAGGCATTCAGAGCTGGCCGGTGCTGGGGCACCCCTCGCCGGCCGGTGCGGGTGGGGGGTCCCCGGGGAGCGTGCGCGCGGCGAGGCCGGGCGCGGGGTGGGTCGGGGCGGTGCAGGCGGCGCGGCGGGCGGCGAGGGGGCGCTGTGGCCCGCGCGGTGGCCCTGGCGCGGCCCGTGCCCTGCGCGGCGCCGCCCGGCGCCTGGCGCGCGGGGCCTTCGGCAGGCTGAAAAGGACCGGCGGCCGCTGGGGGCCGCGCGCCGGCCGGCGCGTGCCTGGCGGTTTCGGCTCTGCCCTGCCGTGGAGTTCCTCAGAATCCCGTGGCGCGGGCGTGTAACTGTGCGGGCAGTTACGAGGACGCCTACTCGGTCTAGGCTGGGTCCCAGGATGCGCGTGGCTTCGAGCCCCGTGCCCGCGGTCCTCTGCGGCGGGTCCCCGGCCCCCGGGCTCCAGGGCGGCCGGAGCGTTGGCAGCGAGGAGGCCGGAAAGAAAAATAGTGGGAGAAGCGAGGTCTTTCTCTGAACACGGAAGCCCCGCACGCCCGCCGGCCGCGCCCCGTTCCGGCGTTTTCTCAGCCCGGCACCCCGTGAGGACGAGGGGCCCCGGCGCGGCGGCGGTCCAGGCTCCGGCAGACCGCCAGCGCGGCCGCCCGAGCCCCTGGCCACTCGCGGCTCTCTGTGCTTTTTCTTTCCTCTCTTTCCCCTTCTTCCTCGTTTCCAACGTCCCCTGCGGCCCAGTCCCCTGAGGTCTCTGCTTTTCTGACTTGTCGCTCCCGCTTCCTTGAGTGGCAACAGAGTCTCGTCCTGCCTGCGCGCCCCGACCTCGCCTGCCTCTGCCCAGCTCCGGGCCGGGGGCCTCGCCCTGGCACCGGTGGCCCGTCCCCTCCCTCCGCTCTGCGCCCTCCCTGCCCGGCCCCCCGCACCCAGAGTTCGCGGCGCGGGCGAGGTCCACGCGGGGCGGCCCGCCGGCGCGGACTCGGACTTGGCCCGCCGCTCGCGCCAGGGCCGGGGGAGGGAGCGGGCCGCGGAGGGAGCCCGAGGAGCCCGCTGTGGAAGAGCCCGCGAGTCCCGGAGACCCGGGTCTGGCCCGGCTTCGGCCCTGCGTCCCGGCTGCGGCGACCGGCCTGCTGCACTTCTCGCCGGCTCGCCCGTCCCCCCGCCGAGCAGGATCTGTTCTGTTCTGCTGCACCGGTTCCGCCAGGCCGTCCCGTCCTGCCGGAACTCAGCTGCGGTGCCTCCGCCTCTGCACTGCTGCGTCCCGACGCCAGGGCGCACTCGGCGCCGCTCCTCTGGACGCAGGGCCGCCGGAGCCAGGTGAGAGCGAGCCCGGGCCGCGGCCACGTGGGAGCGCGTCGCCTCCCGTCCTCGCAGCCGGCAAGGACTGAACCACGTCTCTGGGCCGCGCCTCTGTTTGCCGGCCTGCGCGCCCCGCGTGGACTGGTAGGCGGTGGGCACACAAGGGAGGTTCTCCCAAATTCCCCCGGACTCACACACCGAGGGCGGACAGGCAAGGGGAGGGGACCTTTCCTGTTTCTTTTAGAACATGGGAAGTGATGCAAAAGTAAGTATTTTGTTTTAAAAAGGCCACGTTGTGTTAAAAGTAAAACCCACAATAGGACAGACACCAACGGCTGCCACCTGCCACCAGAGAGGGTTTTCCAGGGCACAAAATGACAGATCCCAAGGTTTGCATGCAGACATGAACCCTTCCTGGCTGGCCCCTGCCAATGGCCGCAGGGAGATTAGGGGGCATGTAGCCTACCTGAAAGCAGGATGTGGGGCCTGCCCGCACCCAGCAATTCCTTGGCGTGCTGTCCACTGCAGAGAGAGAGCCACGCAGGTGGCTGGGGACACTAGCAGGAGTCCGTCCTTGAAATGCTGCTGGGGTGCTCCAGTCCCCCTGCCTCCCCTAGGGCCCGGGTAAAGGGCATTTCATGGCACAGAACAGCCCGTTGGCCACCCTGCCCGTGTCCCCAAAGCCGTGAGGTCACTCCGTCAGCAGGAATGACAATACAGATGAGGACAGGATGCTGCTGCTGGGGGACAGCAAACAGTAATGTTTGTACTTTCAGGCACCGGGTGAGGGCCCCCAGGGAGGAGGCCCTACTTTATGGGCGCAGAGTGCCCGGGCAGGGGAGCATGGTGCCTCCCATTAGCGACTGGGCACCTGGTCATAGGGCTGTACTCTACTACGTCTTGTCTTGTTCATTGGCTTTTTCTCTTATTTTGGGGGGGAGGGGCGGGCCCCATGACCTTCACACTGAGCTAGAGCCCCAGCACAGTTTTTACTTTTGGGGTTGGGGACAGGGCCTCATTCAGTTGACCCAGCTGGGCTGGGTCATGCCACAGTCCTCCTGCCTCGGCTTCCGGGAGCACAGGGATTGTAGGTGTGTGGCAACAGGCCTGGCCAGTATCTCGTATTTTGGAGATTAAATTTGAAATTAAGTACTAGCCTTGATAGGCCAAGCTGCGGCCCACCATTGTTTTGGTCCTTGTTGTTTTTTAGTATTACTGTGAAAAATAGAAAGTTTTAATATGTATGTGTGTACATTAACTATGTTACATATTTTAAATGTAGCTCAATAATTTCTCTTCACTCACCCCCCCCCCCAAAAAAAAAAAAATAAACAAAGGGTGGAAACCCAGTAGGCCACAGGTTGGACACGCATGCAGAAGCTTGGTCAGCACAGAAGGGCCCTGTGTTCACTTGGGAATACTTCTAAGAAAATCGCTTTCTTGAAAAGCCTCATATCTCTCTGCTTCTCTCCTGATCGCCTTACCATTAAAAAGAATAAATAAAAGATGTCTTAGGCTTGTAGTTTTGAACTGACAGCAATGTGTGTATGTGTTTGTGTGTGTAGACATGGCAGGGAGGCCGGTCCCTGGACAGGAAGCTCCCCTGAGGGGAGACGAGGGCCTGGCCGTTGTCTCGGGACCCCGGAGGCTAAGACTGCATGCCGGTCAGGGGAGCAGCATGCCTTTCAGGGTGTGTGGTTCCTTGGAGAACACTGAACATACAGGGTGCCCCGAAAGTTTTAACTTTTTCCTGGTAACTTTTGGGACATCCTACATATTGAATTTAGTGTTTGCATAATTTTTCTCAGAGCGTGTGTTTTATGTCAACTACGATGCATCCGTAGCACCATGTTTTTGCGCTACACAGTGGTCTGTATGTTTTGTGTTTCTATATGTATGGGGGCCTTTGGGACACAGTGCATTTTATAAAATTTAGATAGATGTTAAGAGTAAAAGCCGTGGTGTGCTGGGAAGGGGGGTAAAGGGCCAGGGAAGGTGGAGTGAGGCCCGCAGGGAGAGAGGTGGGGCCGGGAGAGCAGGCCCGGCCTGCTGGGCTGGACACCAAGCCTGCAGGCCTTCCTCCTGGCCTCCCTCAGAGGCTCGCCAGGGCGCAGGGACTTTCTGGACCCCGAGGACTTTCCAGAAAGAAGCCACTGCAGCCCAGCTGTCTTCAGTGATGGGGATCTGTGAAAACAGGAGCCTGTATAGAGCCCTGCCCGCGGGGAGAGGGGGGCCTGGCCTGCAGGTACCAGGCCGCCTCCGCTGAGTCTGTTCAGCTTGCTCAGCAGTAGGCAGGGGACAGTGCTGTCCCTCTGCTAGGAGCCCCTCCATGCTCACAGGCAGAAGCTCCCGGGCACGGTCTGCCTGTGGTCCTTTCTCTCTGCTCTGGCCACCCTGACCTCTCACTGGCCTTCCTGCCCACAGCTGAGTGCCCTGCCAGGTCAGTGCTTCCTCAGTTGCTCCCAAGCGGAAGACCCGTGTGGGTGTGTCCTGCAGGCTGTGGCTGGGTTTGTGGGCAGCCCTTCTGCTCGGTGTCCACCCTATCCCCATGGCTGGCATTTTGTGGGTGTGAGGCCCACACTGATGTATGAGTGTGTGTGTGTGTGTGTGAGAACAAGGGCTGGCCCTTGGCCGGCCTCATGGGACTCACAGGAGACACGCAGCCCCCAGGTGGACAGTTCCTTACTGCCCTGCTGCCCTGGGCTGTGTGGGGCTGCTCTGACCCCGGCATGGTGGACGGCTTGCTGTCTCTGTCGGAGTCCTGGGTCATCACACCTGACACCGGCAACTCCAGGGAGGACAGGTTTACCTCAGTCGCAGTTTCGGGAGGTATCTGGCTATCTGCGAGAGGTCAGCACTGGCTGAGGCCTCGCTGGAGAGAACTGTTCATCCCGTCAGGCCAGAAAGAAGCGTGAGACGGAGTAGAATGTCAGAGCTAGGGCGGGAGGAAGACCGCCCCTCCTGGCCACGCCCACGTCTTCACAGCCCTGGAAACCATCAGTGGATGCATCCATGTGACTCAGCCAACCTGCTGCATCCAGTCACCTCCCAGTTGCCCGAGGCTTTGGGGACAGTCCAGATCCAAACTGTGACATTGTGGATCCCTGGCAGCTCAGGCCTCAAGTATGAAGGAGACCCATTTGCATGTTCCGTCTTAAGGCCCAGTCGACATATACACTTGAAGAAACACTTCATGTTTAGAATACATTCCCAAGCCACGAGTCCTTCGAGGCCATGAGCACACGTTCTGCTTTTCCATGCCAGGTCACCTGACGCTGCCCCCTCTGGACGGCGCTCGCTGCCCTTGGTGAAGTCAGTGAATGTGTGCGTGGTCACCTTTGGGGAAAAAGAAACTTCAGTCAGAGCGAAGTGATCGCTGATATTTTTAGAAATTCTGAGACCAGAGGAGTTACAGATACCACGTTCAGACAAGTAACTCAGTTCTCCCCAAGGCTGTCGCAGACATAGCCAAGTTCCTGAGTCACTGTAGGGATACGCAGGCTGCAGGCTAGGCTGAGGTAGAGTGGGAGGACATTTCCAGACATCAGGTGACTTCAGGACCCACCGGGATGGTGTCAGGGGAGACACGGCTCCGGGAGCAGGATGGACCGCCCAGAAATGGGCTCACTCACAGGTTCCGGGGGTAGATGAGCAGCTGCCCGCTGAGCTACATGCCCGGAACCACCAGCCCGCCCTCCTGCCGTAGCTCTGGGAATCGAAGGAGGGCTTTCACATTCCAGCCTGTTTTATTTTTATTTCCACACAGGGTCTTGCCAAGGCACCAAATTGCTCAGGCTCACCTTGGACCTGTGATCTCCCTGCCTCAGCCTCTCAGGCTGGGATTATAAACCTTCCATTCATTTCTGACAAAGATACGAAGGGAATTCAACGGAGGCAATTCGGTGTTTCCCACAGCTGCAGCTGGAGGCCTTGGGTGCAGAGTCAAGTGCAGAAGGTACGTGGGTGCGGGCCTCGTGTGTTAATCAGAAACGGGTCCTAGACTTCCAGGGAAAGTGCAGAATCAGAAAACTTGAAAAGGAGAGAAAGTCTCCAGGGACAAGCTGAGGCAAAGCATCACTAGGTCAGACACAGGAGCACGGTTCGTCCGAGGAGAGACTCGGTGACCCGGCCTTGGTCCCCGTGGTTTCAGTTGTTCGCGCTCTGAAGATCTGGCTGAGGCAACACAACGACTTAGGGGCTGCGGCCCACGTGTGGCCCACAGACCTGGGGGAGGGCTAGCACCAGAGTGTGGGGCACCGGAAAAGCCACCAGAAACCCAGAGACAAGTCCAGTGGAATTTGGGAGAAAGACACTGGGAGCCAACTCCCAGGAAAGAAACCTCAGAGGGAGTTAGAGCACAGAAGAGGCAGGTGTTGGTCACCCCCCCCCACCCCCACCCAAGGGGACGGGTGCGCAGCACAGGGAGAGGCACAGCTCGGAAAGCGACAGCCCTACACTGGAGAGGAGGAGGGGGACGGGCTGCCAGCCCGGTGCTGGCGGTGCCCAGTGGCCCCTCACCTCTGGAAAACGGTTGTGGGTGCTCACAGGTCAAGGTGCAGTGGCCATCCAGTCAGCATCTGCCATCCTGGGTGTCGGTCGCAAGACACAGAAACTCCCATTCACTCAGCACCCGGTGCACCTGTGGTCATGCTATGACATGTAACAGGCGAAGCCTGGGCTCAGCCCAGATGTCCTCGCATGGGCTAGTGGTCGCACAGGCGGTTCTGTGCAGCTCCCGGACCGCTCGGCAGTAGCGTCAGCCCTCCGCCTGCCCCAGCATCTGCCCCTGGCGTCCATCCCGGCCTACCCCCATGCCACATAGGGTCCTGAGACATACAAGCAGTGGAGGCCCCTTTCCACAGCCCCAGCCTCATTCTGTCAAGTAACACCCAGTTCCCGCGGCCTGGCTCTGTAGCAGAGCGGGGCCCTCCGTGGCCGCACTGCATTTCCAGGTGACGGAAGGCGCAGGTCTCTCCGTGAGCTCCCAGACGCCGTCTGCCTACTACTCTGCACCCTCCTCTACTCCCCAATTTGATAAGTGGTGGTGCTGTCCTCTGACTTCCTCAAAGGGGAAGTTTCCCTGTTAGGGCCCTTTTTCAGATACATGCCTCACAAAGCGTTTTCTCTCAAATTGTGGTTGATCTCCTCAGTCTTTAAATTTTTGCGAGTTTTACAACAAGGAAAAACTTTCTGTTTTGATAGACACCAGTTTGCAGGTGGCTTTCTTGGCCAGGCCTGGTGGTGCAGGCCTGTGATCCCAGCAGGGATCACCCCAGGAGGCCGAGGCCGGAGGATCACGAGTTTGAGCCCACTTTGGACAATTCAACAACTTGAGGAAACATGGTCTCAAAATCAAAAATCAAAAATTGGGCGGGAGATATAGCTCAGTGTGAGGGTTCTGTGCTCAATCCCCAGTATCACACACACACACACACACACACGCACACACACACACACACAAGAAACCTTTCTTGTTATGTGTGCGTGTGTGGGGTGCGTGTGTGCGCACGCATACACTCACTCTGTTGAAGAAGTCTTTGCCAAACCTGGTGCTTCAAAGACTTTCTCCAAAAGAACTTTTCATTAGTTTTTATGGTTTTTGTCTTACAGTTAGCCTATTATGAGCCCCATTATGGAGTACTTGGCTTGTGGTGTGTGATAGGATTCATGTTTATTTTCGTTTTATAAAATTGTTTCGGAAGTTCCAAGTCACACCAAGTATGACACGTAAGTGCTGAATCAGCGCCTCAGTCTTTATGACGGCCTGTCGAAGCTTGACTGGGGCATCACTCCCCGCACAGATCAGTGTGCGCAGAGTCACTCTCAGAACAAGGGCGATGCATCTAAGACACGGTGTTTATTTCCTTTTATTTCAGTTCTTGGTGTTTTCTCCTCAGGAACGTTTTATGGTTAGGTGTCCAGGTGCTGGGTATCTGTAGTTCTGAAAGTCATTCCTGTGTGTGTCACTCACTTATTTATCTACTAATTTACGGTCTCAGGAATGCATTTTTGTGATAATTTTCAAAATGTTTATAGATAATATATAGCTATACAAGTGAATTTTGGATACTGACCCTGTGTGTTGCAAAGATGTCAACTTCAGGTTTTAGTTCTCTTAGCTTTTCTCTAACATGCTACATGCGTGACTGTGCCGTGTGTGAGTAGATGCTCACCTTTCTCTGTCAAGTGTGTTTTGTTTTCTTCTTACCTGTCACACCTGTGGCATTGCAGGGACTCCAGGCATCCCGTGGGCTCTGGGGGGCGCTGTGCCCGCTGCCGGGCGGCGGCAGGACAGCACGCCCTTGGCAGGAGGAGGGCTTCCCTTCCACTCTCTGGTTGCCGAGAGCTTTCACAGTGAATTCCAGCCGCACTGTTGGGGAATTGTTTTTCTGCATCTGCTGCGATAAACATACATACTTTTTATGATTTAAATCTGTTAACGTGGTGCATGACATTAACCGATTTTCAAACATTAAATTAACCTTGAGTTACCGGAGTTGATGCCACTTGCCCATGGGTGAATTGCGGTCTCACAGGCAGCTCCTCTCATGAACACTGAAAGGAGGATTCTCACGTAGAAGGGAGAGTCAGGCTCAGCAAGGACAGCACGTGATGCGCAAATTGCAGGCAATTTGAAAAACCAGTCAATGTAATTCAGTCTCTTAGCCGAATCAAGGAGAAAAGCCATGTATCTATTTCATCTGGTGCTGAACAGCTTTTGACGAATTTTCTTTCTTCACTAAGAATACCCAAGGACTCTGGGTAAGACTGTGTTCACTTTCTAAAGGGTGTCGGTGAGACCCCTATTGCAGCGCGTTCTTATGTCCAAGGCAGGGGGTGGTTGTGAAGTTTGGGAGAGAGTTAGGGATGCCCACGCTACTCAGGGTTGGAGTTGGGGTTTTAGTGTTAATGTAACACAACAGTAAACACATAAACCAACAAGTTCAAGTCTGGGAAGCATCCTAGAAGCATCTAGTAAAAAACATCCAAAGACCTTTACATATGTCTGTTAGAATTTCTATGTAAATATAACATGATTATGAGACAGAAATCCTGTATTTGGAAAGAAATCAATTATATTTCTACCAAACGACAATACATAATATGCCATTTAATTTAATTTTTAAGTTGCACCTGTCACTTTGTCAAAAACACTAAATAGAAATAAGTAAAACCAGATGTGATGCAGGAAATGCCACGGGAGGCCACGCGTGGTGTGGGAGCACAGGAGGACGTGGCAGGGGTGTGCAGGCTGTGCTGTCGAGGGGCTACTCCACCCTGGTACGCGGGGCATGCAGCACTCATCCCATTCTGTAGAAACTCACCAGCTGATTCTAAAGTTTATGTAAAATTACAGAAGATTATAGTGATGAGCAGTTTTGAAAAAGAGGATCTATGTGGAGGACTAAAGTCTTGATTTCTTACCTTGCTGTGAAATTACAGGGAGCAGCTGTGTCTGAGCCAGGGGAAGATACATGCAGGCAGCTGGGGCCCAGGCCCCGAGGGCCACACAGCCATGGCCCGGGCCTTGGGCGTGCACGCCTTGGCCCTAGGGAGACTCAGCAGCCACATGCAAGAGACAGATCGCCATGCTCCTACCTCACACCACTACAGAACTGTTTTCACGTGTGTTATAAATCTAAATAGCAAGGCTAAAACTGTAAACCATCTACGAAAACATGCAAGAGTGAAACTTCACAACTTTGCTACGTGCAAGTTTTTCTTAGTTTCCAAACAAGACATTTATTAGTATAGAATTAAAAAAGTAGATATTTATCATGAAAAATCTCTTTGAATGGAAAATTAAAAGGGCAAATCACAATAAATAAATTACATACTATGATACAGTAATACAGTGTGATATGCTATAATAGAGTATGTAATATGATATATGATAAAAATAATATATCAGCATTATTTAATAGTATTATATTATCTGACAGGAGATTTGTATATATGGACTCATCTTGTACCTCTAGAAGAACACAATGTGACAAACAAAAATTTTACCAAAGTTTTAAACAGACACATCTAAAAACAAGACGTGAAGATGACTGATACGTATTTTAAAAATGATTAGCATTGTCACACAGAGGGAAAATATAAATTTAATGCACGATGATATGCCTAAACAAAACCATTAAATGGTGAAGTTAGAAACATTGACCTTATCAATGGTTGGCAGGGTGGGGAATGACAGATTCTCAAGCATTTCTGGTATAAAACTATATGAGAGGTTTGGAAAACTGTGTAGTTTAATAATTCGTGGTCACGTACCACTCTCTGAGGAGTTTTCCTATTCAAGAGAAATGAAAACAGGGATCTAGAAAAAAAAAAATCAGCCCACATATTTATAGCAGCCTTAAAATAATAGATTCAAACTGAAAGCCACCCAATATTTTTCCACAGAGGAGTGAGGGATCTTGGCCTGTGTGTGTAGGGGGAGGAAAAACAAAGAGAGACACGTGCAGTGCACGTCACAGGCACTGGGCGAGTGACGTGAAGGAGGGGAGACAGCAGGCTTCTGTCAGTGCGGCGTACAAGCTCTGAAAAGAAACACCTGACAAACAAAAACAGCGACAGAGGTAGCGAAGGCGAGGGGTGGGAGGGCTGGGGAAGGAGGTGAGTTTCCTGACACTACAATGTTTAATGCTCACTGAAGAGTTTACACTTGTGTTGCTGTGATTGTGTAAAAAATCCTTACCAAAAGTTGACTTATCAGTTACTTTTATCTTCCCCAAGCTGATGGATGATGAGTAGTATTTATTTTTGAGCCAACTTTCTTTTTAAAAGCTTACATTTGAGCCAGGCCCCCCTCACACCTACACGCATCTGCTATCCTTCTGCTGGCGGAACTGCCACCTCGGTGCCTTTGCTTTTTTGTCCACTTTGTTTTGCTCTTCCTGCCATTAATGAAAGCTCATCGTCTTTTATGATATTAAGCCAATTGCATCCATATGGTTAATTTTCCTCAGCTTTGTTATTTCAGGTCAGTGCAAATATCTTTGAGCTTAATAAGTTCATTTTTTAGTAGTATAACCTGTTGGTATTATATGAGTGATGACATTTTGATAGACCGAAACCACTTGATCTAAAAATGTTGAGTAAAAATGTATTTTTATATCTATTGAATTTTCACATTAATCTTTTATTCCTTTAAAATTTACTTTTAAAGTATGAAACAACATTTATTAAATGGATGGCAAATTTTCTCAAGCCTCTAATTTTTCTTTTCAGCACAATGACTTCCCGGAAATGGCCCCTTTTTCTCATATTAAATTTTCCAGTATCTGTGGGCCTCACTCTTTCCTTCTTTTCCTAATTTTGTTTTTATTTTGTTTTATACCGATCATGGGTCCTTTTCTGGGGTGTGAGAGTCTCCTTTAGCAGAGGACTTTGGGGCCTGTTCACTGGTGACTGCATGATGGTCCATCCACCTTCACACGTCTATTGTGACTTAGCTTTGGCTACACAAGTAGTTAGTGTTACGCTATCATGGTGATAAAGAAATGCATCACTCACCAGTGAGCCGAATAGCACGTTAAGAGAGTGTAACCTTCTGTCTTTTCATCTACGTGTCTTTTAAAACCTTATGACTAACTCCAACCTCGCCCCACATGCTGCACGTTGTCTCTGTTCCAGTTGTCAGACGCGTGAGCTGTATCCTGTTTCAGTCCCGTCTCTTGCTGGAAGTCTTCCTAGGCAGGCAGGTGAGGGCGTCCAGGCCCCCGAGCGCGCACCCCGCGCCGCCCCAGCCCTGGGGTCCCGTCCAGCAGCTCGTCTCCTCTTCTGTCCCCACTCCTGTTCTCTTACACACTCTTCCTAATGTACAGGATGCTGGAGATAAACACGGAGCTTTTAAAAGCTGGGTGACACAGTTACATTTGTCCTATGATTTTATTGGCTCTTGACATGGCCTAGAATATGTATTGATAAGTCCGCTGTCAGTGCACAAAATGCCTGGCGATGCCGCTTACAGGAAGGAAGGTTTGTTTTGGCTCACGGATTCAGTCCTTGGCCATCTGGCTCCGAGGAAGAGGAGGGGAAGGTCACGGCCTGGGAAGCTGCTGGCTTCCTGGAAACCAGGGAGTCAAGAGACGGGAGGTGCCCGGGACAAGACTAACCTCCCTGGGCGAGCTTCCGGCCACCCGCCTCTGGCCAGACCCCACTTTCTAGCAGCACTGTCAGCCATGAGCCCACCATGGGCGAATCCACCAATGAGCAAGCACCTCGTGATCCAGCCACCTCCCCCTGCAGGAGGCTGTGGGAACACTTCAGATCTAATCTATAACAGAATTTGTAATGGAAGGTATTTGCTTCTAGATTTTTAAAAAAAGTTTTATTTTGGAATAAGATTTACAGAAAGATTGCAAAGCTTATAGAGCAATCTGTGCACCCTCAGCTGGCTCCTGTGTTGCTCAGGTCTTATGTAACCACGGCCCAGTTACTGCAGGAAGAAACCAGCTCTGGGGCTCCACAGTAACCTGGCTGCAGACACTACCTGGTGTCCACCTGTCCCCAGCACTTCCTTCTCCACTGTCAGTGTGATACTCCAGGGGACTTAGTTACCAAGTGTTACAGTACCCTTAAATTCCAGAGAAGGCCCAATGGGGCCAACATATTTCATCTTTTCTTTGGATGTGTTGCTAGATTTAGACTAATAACAACCATTTAGAAATTTCACACATACCGAGTGTAGGAGGCAGGCCGATGCTTCTCCTCACCTGAAGGGAGCCAGGGCCTTCTGGTTCATCTGTCCCCAGGCCATGTGAGCAAGACCCGGACCCCTGTCCTTGAGTGTCCTTGAGTATGTGCTTGGCCAGTGTGAGGCATACATACCTGGTCATGTGTTTGCTGGGTCACGGCATGCTCAGTTCGTGGCTTGATTTCTTTTCTTAATATGACTGTCATAGCCTGCCCTCAGTTAAGTTACAGTTGTTCTTCCTGTGCCGCATTCAGTATTTTTCTCTCATTCTGTTTGAGCTGAACATAGCTCAACCTGGATATTCTGTAATTCTATTTGGCAGACTTGTGCCTTTAGCTAGAATATTTAGGCTTAATGTGCACTGATTATCTTTATATTTTGATTTTTTATTATAAGTTTTAAACTATTCCTGTGTTTACTGTCTCCGTGTTTTCCCTTTTGCCTTAGCTCAGAAGGATTTTTCTTCATTTCTCTTTTACATAAATTATTTGCAATTTGCACAGTTGATTTTATGATAGTTTAAGTGTTCACTATAATACACAATATTTCTTCTGAAGTAGTACAAATTCATGAAATAAATAGATAAGTAATGAAATAAATAAGGACTTCAGAAGGCTGAAATAATGACAGAATCATCTTAATTATAGACTGTATAAACATGTCACAATGTAATATGAATTGATGCTGTACAAATTCTTTATTTTTGATATCATGAATTTAACCTACAGGTATTCTGCCCCTGAGCTATTCTGTTTTATTTTATGACAGATTCTTACCTAGCTGCCTGGGCTGATCATGAGTTTGTGATCCTCCTGTCTCAGTATCCGCAGTAGTTGGGGTTACCAGCGCGTGCCACTGTGCCTAGCCTATTCTGCCCTTTGAACTGCCTGACTTGTGTTATTCGAGGTGCTTCGAATTTGCATACTCCTCTTCTCTCCTGCATTTCTCTGATGCTTCCTAACCATCTCAGGCCGTGGTCTTCTCTAGGTAAGAACCGAGGAGGCATCTGGTGATGTTGCGTTGGGCTGGAACCGTTCTGCCCTTTTTCTAGGAAGACAATTTCCCTGTGTGTAATTTAGGCTGATAGTGTTTTTCCTCCTCACAGCCCGTGGAAGTCGGCTCAATTCTTTTCCATCTTCCGTGATTGCCCTGCGGAATCGTCACACCTCGGCAGGTAATTTATCTCTTCTCTCTCGCTGCATATTCTGTCATGTTGATATTTATTGCTTTATTATGATGTTTGCAGGTCGAAACTCGTCTTTGCTCTCTTTCTAGCATTTGCCAGCCTTTCTGACGGTGAGAAATCGCATGTGTGGTCGGTCAGGGGCAACTTCCTGCCGCCTCCCTCTCCTGGTCTCCTCCCCCTTTACTCGGTGTTCGCGAATCTCTTTTGTAAGTCGAGGGCCGTGTGTTCTTGCAGCTCGCTTCTTCCTCCCTCCCCTCCCACACCCTCTCTTCTCTCGTTTTCTCTCTCACAGTCTGAAGTGTCTAAGGTCTGGTCCTGACGAACACGGCCTGCTCTCAGAGGGAGTCTCAGGCAGCTCTCCGCTAGTATGGTTTATGGGATCAGAAACAGAGAAGTGCAGCCAAGGCCTAACTGAAAATGGAGCCAGATGTTCACATTTTATAGAGCTTGTTGCAGTTGAAGACGCGTGGCTGTGCGTCCTTCCCAGTCGGCCCCATGGCTGGACACACCGGTCCGCCCCTGGAGCAGGCCCGGTGTCTTTAGTGGTGTTGTTGCGGCTGCCTCAATATACTGAATTGGCTCAAAATGTTGGTATTTCATGATCATTTGGGGAAGAGGCAGCAGTCCCGCAGTGCCAGGAGTGAGGAGGATGAGGACCCGCTGCCGCGTCGCCAGGAGCCGCCCTCCTGGTGCGTGGCTCTCTGCAGCAGCAGTGTTCGCTGGCGGGATTTCTCATCACAGATCATGAAGACGCGCAGGAAAGCGGATTTCCAGAACGTCTTCAGAAGTTGTGAGGGGGGACATTTTAGAGACATCGATGCCTGTGTGACAGTAATAAATTTTTGAAACACCTGCTATATATTTCGGTCACACCTTGTAAGCCAACAGGTGCACATCGTCCTATCTCTGTCCTTCCAACTGGGCACAGCGCTGTGGCGGAGCCGGATGCTGCGGTGCTCCTGTGCCCACACGGCAGCTGTGCCCTGGGGCGCCTTCTGGAGATGCACAGGCCCGCGTGCCCTGGGCAGCCACCCCACCTGCCCGAGAGTGGCTGCGGTCCTGCAGGCACTACTGCTCTGCCTCCAAGTCTGTTCTCTCTTGCTGGTCCACAACACCCACCACCCACCGCGTAATGGAGAGGGGCTGGCTTTAGCTCACGGCTTCAGAAGGTCTCCGCCCATTCACAAGCAGCTGCCCGTGGTGGAGGGTCCTGGCAGAGGCCCAGCTAGCAAGAAGCTGGGTATGGCAGGCAGACAGGAAGCTGAAGGAGGGGCGGGGCTAGCACATGCCCTTCCAGGTCAAGCCCCGTGGGCCCACCCCTTCCAGTCGGGCCTCACCCCTCAACGGCAGGGGCAGCCCACAGGTATCCCACAGCACCCACACGACCCCCTGCTGTGTCAGGGGCGCTCGTGCATCCGTGCACATGAATCCCTTGGGGTGGCACTGCCCCTCTGTGCAATTTCCAGGTCGTGGGTCCAGCCGAGACTCCTGTGGCTCCTGTAACAAGCCATCATATACACAGCAATTGAGCAGTTTAGTCCCCTGCCACGTCTGGAGGGCAGAGGACCTGGACCCGGCTGTCGGTGAGGAGGCCCCTCGGGGCTGCAGGGCACGTCCCCTTTACTGTGCCCCTCCTGCCGGCCGGGGCTGCTGCTCCCACGTCCCTGCTGCTGCCCTCACACGCTGCCCCCTGTGATCGAGTCCCCTCTCTGGCTCTTACAAGGACCATCGCCTCTCATGACTGCGAGTTTGCTGCTCCTGCCTGCATAGCTTAGAAACACGCAGAGCAAGTGCAGCAGGGACCGCTGGGTCCCGCTGGCTGGACTCAGCATCCTTGCAGATGGCCGAGTGACGGCTTCCGTGGGCACCTGTTTCTGGGCTGCTCATTTTGTCCAGCTGATCTTCGCGGCCATCTCACAGCAGGGTCCGGTCGGCTTTCGTACAGCGGCGAGCCTCGGCGTCCGGGCGGCAGCTCCCTTCTGGTCCTGGCCTGACGGTCGCTGCCCTGGTCCTTCACGTGTTCATGTCTGAGCCTCAGTGCCGCGTTCTCCACAGAAAGCCCTGGTGGAAGCTGGCATAAAGAAACAGAACTGGCCAATGCCGGCCTTTTGTCACGCGACCTCGTTACATTCGTTTCTCCATTCGAACTGCTTTTGTGGGCTCGTTAGGAATTTGACCCTCTAAGACGATGCTCTGTGCGGATGCCGGCACTCCCGCTCCTCCTCTGCAGTCTGTACGACTTCTGCTTCCTTCTCGGTCGTAGGGCACTAGGTAGAGCTCCCGCCCATGCTGTCCGGAGAGGGTGGGCCAGACGCCAGTGCTTCCTGAGCCTGGCGGGGCCTGAGGGGAGCAACCTGTTCTTTCCTATCAAATGTAGTGCGACTTACAGGCTGATGGTATATAATCTCAGACTGAGGTAGGAGTGTCTCCGGTTTGAACCCAGCCTAGGCAGCTTAATGAGTTAATGAGACCTTGCTTCAAAATAAAAAGTAGAAATGAATGACAGATGTAGCTCAGCGCACCGCAAGGAAAGGAAGAAAAGGGAAGCAGAGAGAGAGGGAAGAGGGGAGGGAGGGAGGAAGGGAGGAAAGAAGAAAGAAAGAATTCTTTATTTAAGCAATTAAACATTATTTAAACAATGCATGGGGGTTGAATCTTGTCAAATGCGTTCCTCCATCTGTCGGGGCGATTTTCTTTTCTATTAACATGGTGAATTACATTAATTGCTTTCCAGTATTAAGTTAATGTCAAATGTTGGGGATGAGTTCTATACAGTAATAATATATGTTCTTTATATTACCAGATTTGTTCTTCTAGAAGTTTGTAAAAGGATACTCTTTTTTTATGATGAATATTAGCCTACAGTTTTCTTTTTCTCAATATGTATTTATTGCTAGGAAACTTCTGGCCTCACAAAACGAGTTAAGAAGTACTTTTCTCTATTTTTAAAAATATGAGCATTGTTTAAGTGCTTGACAGGACTTACTGTTGACATCACAAGGGTTGTGGTAAGCTTTGTTTAATTTTCATACACACTCAGGACTCTTCAGGGTTTTCATTGGTGGATTTGATGTGCCCACGTTGCGTGAGGGTTTGGAGGAGCGGGTGCGGGGCTCTGAAGGGCCCCATGGCTCCGACGCCGGCTCTGTTGGCACGCAGTCCTCGCTGCTGCTTGGTGTTGAGGTTCAGCTTTCTTTTGCAGCGGAGCAGTTTACGAGCCACAGATGGGTGGGCGCAGGGCGCGGCCTTGCTTCCTCGGCCTGTTGTCTGCCCATCGACTTTTGTTTCTTTGCTCAGCCCCACCTTCCCATTTCCCTTCCTCCTGATTTTAGTCACACTCATTTAGAAGTTCCTTGTCCCCCCCTCCGTGCCTTCCTCCCCTCCCTCTTCAGAGTCTTCCTCTTTCCTCCTTAAGACAGAGGCTCAGACTGCTGATTTTAAACTTCTGGTCTCTGCCAATGTAAGTGTCTCCTATTACTCATTCCCTCCTAACTTCTGCTGTTGCCAGAGCTTGCAAAGTTTTTATGCTCTCAGTTTTTATTTATTTTATCTTATTTTTTGAGGCAGCGTCTCACTCGGTATTCCAGGCTGGCCCTGAACTCACCATGGAGCCCAGGCTGGCCTTGGACTCACGGCAATCCTCCTGCCTCAGCCTCCCGAGTGCTGGGATGACAGGTGTGCGCCACCACGCCTGGTTTATTTTTATTTCATGAAGTTTTAATTTTTCTAGGTCTCCTTTTTCCCTTGCTCTTCTACCTGACCCACTGGGTTATTTAGACATATTTTGCTTAATTTCAAGTACTTGGACATTCCATTATACATACTTATTTATCATCACTTGAGGACAACTATATCAGAGACTCTTCAGTAATCTCCATCCTTGTAATCTTAATCCCATTTACTCCACCATTTATTATTTTGTGTTCCTTGCAGAAAGTCCCAGGTTCTCTCATGATGGTGTGGATTCCACTGTGGTAAGGTGGAGATTTTGTAAGGGTCGGATCGTCGCGGTGCTGGTGACGCCATCAGGTTCTTCTGTAGCTCAGGGACTTCTGCCTGCTGCCTGCCACTTCCCGAGAGAACAGCGTCGGCACCACTGCTCCGCCGCAAAGTCCATCTCCCCCCGCTCAGCCTGCCACGCACCTCGGCACTCTACAGCTCTGGGGTACAGAGCTGGCTTTGCCGCATCTGCCCCGTTCCTTACGTTTCTATCAGTGTGACGTTTCCTTTCACCCTCCCTTCTCTGCAGACCGTGCTCCTCATTGCGACATCTCTGTGGGTACCACGCCCATCACTTATCTTCCCTGTGGTTGGTGCTTGCACCGTGTATCATTTTCCACCATGACCATTTTAACATAGATCTGCGTCGGTGTTGGAAACTTATTCCTCACAGCTGGGACGTACTTGGGTACTGCTCTTTTAAACAACTTCATGAATTTCTGCCTTTAAATTTGCTGTTTAGTCCATTTATACTCAGTGTAACTATTGTCACTGCTTGATTTAACTGTACTCATGTTGTTCCCTTCTGTGGTTTATCCCCATTTCTTGTATCTTTCTGACAAGGATTTTAAAAAATATTTTTTGCTTTATCTTCTTTATTGGCTTGTTTGCTGCACCTCTTTTTAAGTATTTTTGAAGGCTCTGAAGTTTATAATATTCGTGTTTAACTCAGTGGGATACACCTTACATATTGTATCCCTATATATATGATCCAAGACCCTTATAAGCATGTGTTTCATTTCCTGTTGTCCAGCCTTGATTTGTATGTATGATATAACCCTCATCACCTACTGTTATATATCTGCTTTGAGTAGTTAATTATCTTTGAAAACTTTAGAGTGAGAAAAATAGCTGTGAGCATTGGAGAGATTATGTCAATGTGAGGCGTTCAGGAACCACACCAGGCAGGTAGGACCCAGCCTGGATTAGAGTGAGATCTGTGGGCCAGCGAATGAGGGAGGAGCACCCACCCGGGTGTGGGAGGGCCGACTGGGATCTTGAGCTATATAAAAGGAAGGAAGAAGAAAGATTATTGCAACTTTCGTGTCTGGGAAAGCTCTCACCTTTGCAGTTGTCTACGGACTACGCCAACTTGCTACACCCCACAAATCTTCATCACAGATTCGCTCCCGTCTTGATCTGCGCCTGTCTGCCCGTTGCTGATCTTCGGTAGCCAATCTTGAGTCTCTGGTCTTCGCCATTGTTCTTCACACAACCAAGATCCACAGCAGACTCTCACCGGCTGCCCTGCAGTCCCGGATGGGGGTTCCAGGCTGGGGCCGAGCAGCCACTGGGCACTCCAGCTCTCGCACGTGCAGGCCGCCATCTTGGGCTCTCTCTGTCCTCAGACCTATCAGCCCTCCAGACAGATCCTTTCTGTTACAACTTCGGTAAGTTCTGCCTTCTGTACGAACCCGCACTAATGCGGTAACCTTCGCATTTGCATATCTGTTCGCCACTCTTGAATTCCTTATTTCCGTTTGTTGGTCCAAGTTTTCACCTGGTTTCCGTCATCACATGAGGTTTTGCTCTTACGGAGGATTCTCACTGTGCACATCTGCTGGAGATCAACGCTCTCTGATTTATTTGTCTGGAACAGATTTGACTTATCTTTAAAGGCGTTTCCCCGGGAGTAGAATCCTGAGCTGACTTCCAGCCATGCAGTGAGTTTGCTCACCCGTCTGCAGCTGTCCTGAGCTCGGCCCCCGGCCTGTGCCTGCCTTGCAGGATTTCCTTGTATTGATCTTGACTTCGGTGAATTTCTTTCATTTGTGTGTGAATAGTTTCCACTTAGCGAAAACCGTAGAGTCTTTCTTACTCTCGTACATCCCCACTCGTGCCGTCTTATTTTGGGCACCTTCTCATTGCTGGGACAGAACACTGGGGCTGACGTGATCCGCCCTTCTGCAGTCTGTAGCTGGCCTAGTGCTTTGATACTGGCCCTGTAGTGCATGACGTGAATGTAGAATCTAAATTTGTGCTAAGGGCTCTGCCTGCGTGCCGTCTGCCACAGCTCTGTAGCAGAACCTCACTGAATTTGACTTCAGAGGGAACAGTCCAGTTCGGGGGGTGTGTGTTCTAATTTAAAAACTGTTACCGAAGGAAGGCTCCCGAGTATTGTCCCAAGCATTTTTGCTTGCTGACGTGCCTGGACTTGACACAGGTCACGGATTGCCTCGCTCTGGCCCCGCGCCCTCTGCTCCCCTCCGCCGCTGGGCTGACCCCCCGCTCTGCCTCCCAGGTCGGTCGTCCTCTTTCTGGCATGCTACGTGAGTCCACGGAAGAATTTCTCATTTCCTGACACTGGCGTTTCTGTTTTTCCTCCAGAAGTTTCACTTGGTTCAAAGATTCTTCCTGGATTTCATGTAAGAGAAACACCATCTGAGGAACGACCGACCGCCACCAAGAGACTCACAGAGCCCGCGTGCACCTGGCATTTAGTAAGTGCGATTTGGTCAAACGCAGCCACATGCTGTACAGTGACCCCTCAGCCCACAGCGTGTGCGGCGGGGACCGTGTCTGCGGACTGGACTGTGGTCCCCGGGGCTCCACCCCCTCCCGGCTGCTTTCCTGTCCTGGCACCAGGTGACGCCGGCTGCAGCGCACACACGCCCTGCAGAGCCCCGTGTGAGGTGGGCTGTGCCGCCCAGGGCGGCGGAGGTGCTGCGGCCCCGACATCCTCACCAGGGTGACACTGCCCGGGGAGCCCATGCCATTGCTGTGTGACGCACACAGGCCTGTGGGCACGGCTGCGAGCGTGGGGCGGTGACAGCCTCCCGAGTGACACCGCCGCCGGGGTGCTTGCAGGTGTGTGTGTGGCCCGGTGGCCTGCAGGCAGCTGGGCACACGCGGCTGTGAGGCAAGTCTCCCTCAGCCTGCCCAGTGTGTGCGCCCCACCCAGTCACGGGCAGGATGAGGGCGCTGGGTGTGGCTGTGGGGCACAGGGTTGGTATTTTTAAACAGCTTGTGGATTGCTCTGTGTTTATTATTTCTCTGGCTTCAGTTTTAGAAGAGCTCGTGGGTCCTGCAGTGTGCCCGGCTCACCGCACCGCAAGGCTGACTGGGAAAGGCAGGGCGGTGCGTTCTGAGGCTGGGGCCACGCGCTCAGGAAGGGCTGGCACTAGGCGGCCGTGCCCCCGAGGCCCGCCGCAGCTGCCGCAATTTGAGCTGCTTTCAGCTCTGCAGGCCGTGGCTTAGCGTCCACACCAGGACCCACTCAAGCTCTGAGCCCACGCTGGTGCGCCTTGTCCAGGTCAGCTCTCAGCTAGGACGAGCCAACTCGCGTGGCTGTGGGCAGGAGCCAGACAGCAGAGCTAGGGGTGGTCTCTGGAGGCCTTCAGCAGAGAAAAGTGGGAAGACCCATTGTCTGTCTCTCCTCTCTCTCTCTCCCTCCTTTTCCTCTATCCCTCTTCCTGCCTCATCTCAGGACCGGTGATCAGACCCAGGGCTTTCACCCTGAGCTATACCCCCAGACTTTAAAAAAGAATTTCCAGACAGGGTCTCATTAAGTCACTAGGTTGCACAGGCTGGGCGAAAACTTGTGGTCATCCTGCATCAGCCTCCCAGAGGGCTGGCGTGGCAGGTGTGTGCCACCACGGCCTGCCGGGGGCGCTGCCCTCCCCCGCTTCCCTTTGAGACGAAGGTGGTCTCCAGTGTGGTGCGTGGAGCAGGTCCGGGTGACCCGACTCACTGGACTGGGAAGATTTTCAACACACTTTGTAGGAAACTAGGGAACCCAGCGACAGGCCGACGCGCGACACAAGGGGAAGCTCTAGACGGTCACCACCGACATCGGACACCCCATGGGGCACGTGGGGGAAAGTCTCATATGCGGCAGGCCCTCTCCTGGCCTGTGCCCCGACTCCTCAGTGGTTAGCGCCCGCTTTCTGCGTGCACAGTGGTGGTCCACAGGCCCGGCACTGTGCGCTGCCGGCGGGGAGCGGCCAGGGGCTGCGTGGCAGGGTCCCTGGTGAAGGGATGGGGTCTGCATGTCGTGGGCGGAGATCACCAGGGTCCATGAGCAACAGCGTGGAGGGCTGGAAGACCCCCTGGCACAGCGCTGGGTCCCTCGCCGCGCCCGCCGAAAGCCCAGTTCTGTGTTCTAGCGCTTGTCATTGTTTCCTCGTGGTATCCTACAGCTATGATAGATTTTTCCCTCCATTATTACAATTTCAGCAAATTTTTGCAATTGCGCGAGCCTGCATTTTTAAAGCCCTCCACCCCGGGTCCTTCCCCGCCAAGCCAGCCCCGCCGCGTCCGGTCGCTAATTCCGTGGGGTTCTCCCACTCCAGGTGCCGACGCCGGGAACTCCTTACAGGGCGGATTTATGATGGATGCCATCCGGGCTGATAGAAGGAAACAGATATTGATTTTTAATATTTTCTCCCGACTTGTTTACTCCCGGATAATGCAGCAGCTGTGCGGCGGCTTGTCTTGGGGTGGGGAGAGGATTATTACCCTGCCTTTTGATGAGATGAATTACCCAGGACGACCGCGAGGGCTAAAGGGTACACTCTGATGTTGCGTCGCTTCATTTACCCTTATGACTAAATGATTATTGATTTTATATTTTTAAGCTCTTGAAACGTGAAAATAAGTTGGTGGAGAAGCCTGGCTGTGTTAGTTTTATTAATTTATTTCTGCAGGGCATAATTCACTTTGGACCAGGTTGTGAAGGTTTCGGGTTCATGACCGGCTGCAGATACAGTTGCAAAGAAATGGCTTACTTATATAGTCATTGCAAGTAGTCCCGGATCAATACAGTCTGGGATTGGATGATTAAACTCAGTCCCTTTGTGGGATTCATCCCCTGGCTGTGGCCGAGATCGCCAGATTCGTGGGATCAAGCGGACAAATGGCAAGTTTGTTCAAGTTGGAATATGAATTTTTTTTTTTTTTGCTCATGGTTTTTTTCTGTCTGTTCACTCAGTAATATTTAAACAGCTTGGAAAGAAGAGCGAGAAAGGGAGAGAGAGAGAAAGAGAGAGAGCGAGGAAGAGGGAGAGAGGCTGATGGACTGCCTGGATGAAGGCCCGCCTGCGTTCTCAGCCTCCTCCATGGGCGCGGGGCCCTGTGGACTCCTGCGCTGAGCCACGGTCTGCAGATGCGCTGGGTTCAGTCCCTGGGCCCTGCAGTGGGGGGGGGGGGGGGGGGGGGGGGGGGGGGGGGGGGGGGGGGGGGGGGGTACGTGGTGTGGTGGGGGCCGAACCACTGCTGCCTGGGCTCCCTGTGGGCGCCACCCTCCTGTCTGTCCCTGGCCTCGCTGTGGGCACTGCCTTCCGTGTGGGCCCTGTCCACCCTCCTCCGTCCCCAGGCACTGCTCAGTGTGGATCCAGGCCTCCCGAGCCCCTTTATCCCTCTCTCTCTGCGCATGTGCAGAAACCTCAGCATGGAAAACACACAGATCTGGTGATTTCTTTATTTTTCATAATATTCTCACAGATTATTCCATTTTGGGAGGAGGGACAGTCCTGGGGTTGAGCCCAGCTATTTCTCACTGAGCTAGACCCCCAGCCTGTTTGTTTTTGATTTAGAGGCATCTTGCTGGGTCACTAAGTTGCCCAGGCCGGGCTCTAATGTGGAATCCTCCTGCCTCAGCCTCCCAGCGTGCTGGGATGAAGGGCCTGTGCTGCCTGGCCCGGCTCTCTCCCTGTTCTTGAGCCCCTCCCCGAGAGCCCCTAGGCATCGGAGGGGTCAGCCGAGGACACGTGTGTTTCTCGTCCCAGGATGACATTTCAAAGCCACAGATGCACTGAGCACTCAGGTCTGTGATCACGGAGGACTGTCACCCTGGTCGTTCACTTGCGATGACTCTGTGTGTTGTAGAAAGTTGTGCCCACGGCCTGAGACTGCGGTTTCTGGCACACGGGGCGGCCGGGTCGACCCTTGGTGTTTAAGACGGAGCTGCTCAGCACTGGAACCGCCGCACATTTCCGCAGAGTCAAGAAGGGGCGTAAACCACTTTTTCTTACTTTAGTCAGTGTGTATGTATAATTAATATGCAGTAAATTATATAGCTGCAGCTTAAAGCTTGTTTAAATGCATAGAATTGGAAGCAGGATGGAGAAATAAAATAACTTTTGGAGCAGCGTAATGCAATATGTTGATCAATTCTATAGGGGAGTGGTGAATATTTAATTAATCACCTTTTGACAATTACTCACGGTAGTCAGAACCAAGGTCTCCATTAAAGCCGAAGAATGGCGTCATTACCCATGACCCATAGACGTGTCAAGGGCGGCGGAGGGGGCAAGTCACGGCCCTCCCCTCTCACCCGCTAGGCAGAGGCCCGGTCGGAGGCGATGAGGTGCGGAATCGGGTGATCACAGAGGGTGGTGTCTGCTGCCGGGGCAGCTGCTGCCTCGGGCGGACACTGCCCTTGCCCTTCAACCTGCCTTTGGTTTTAGAAGACAGCGGGCCCTGTGTTTTTGGGGTTTGCTGGGCAATTGTCCTCTTCCTGTAGTGTCTGCCAGCTCCAGCGCAGTGCGCCTGAGGAGGGCGGCAGCACTGGCTCCTTTCAAGCTGCCCCTCTTGGCGGCTCTGCAGAGGGGGCGTGCTGGTGGATGCCGCCACCGCCGGCCCGCTGCAGCACGCGGCAGGGGTCCCACACGTCACCAGGCCCCTTGTGGGTTTCTGCGCTGGGTTTGGAAGATGAAGCACTCTCCTTAATCCTAAGCGAAAACGATCTCCGCAGTGGGTCACCCCATTCACTTCTGGGGCTGTTCTCTCTCTCTCTCTCTCTCTCTCTCTCCCCCTCTCCCTCTCTCTCTGTGTGTCTATGTAGGACTGGACATTGAATCCAAGTCCTTTACACTGGCCTACATCTGCAACCTGTTTTTATTTTTTACTTTGAGACAAGGTCTCACCTACTGCTTAGTTGCCAAGCTTGGGCTCAGATTTGCAATCCTTCTGCCTCAGCCCCCCAGATTTCTGAGATTGCAGGGCTGTGCCAGCCACCAGGCCAAGCTCAGTATCTGCTCTTCACTTTGGGTGGCCCTGTGACCGTGTGCTCCGAGCAGAACGCAGGTCTCTGGGATTCGGGAGCCACTGAAGACACTCCGCGGAGTGGGCAGGTGCTTCTGCCCCGAAGGCCTCTGCAGTGATGGCAGTGTCAAGAGCCCCTGGCCTGGGGCAAGACTGCTGCAGTCTGGGCTCCCAAACTCTGCTCCGCCTGGCTAGGAGTAGGCCCCCTGTTGCCGGGACCCCCCAACTCCGCGTCAGGGGACAGCCAGATATCAGGGCCCAGGTGGCATTTTCCAGGTCCTGAGAGTGTCTGGGCACTTGAAGTTAAGTGGGACTGTGAGCGGCGGCCTCCCTGTGGGGCTGCTCTCTGCAATCCAGCAAACCGTAAGAGGCTCCTACTGGGTTTTAACACAAACACAGTCTGAAGATATTCAGGTTTTCAAAAGTTCCGCAGGTGCTGACCAGTGCTCAGATGTTACTTAAGCCTTCTCTTTCCTCCTTTGAACCTTACCTCAGACGCCCCCAGGTGGCCCGGCTCCAGGGCAGCTGCCCCACAGCCAAGTTCAAGTGGCCACTTCTGCAACCTAATGGCTATTGACTAGGGCAGGATTCTGAGGTCTTATCTCGCAGGTGAAGACAGGGAGGTGTCCCCGCCCCGACTGTATAATCAGTATTGATTTTCCTTGTGTGTTGTACCTGTGTCAAACGATCTCATATGTTTAAATCTGCATCTCCTCCTTGACCCGATCAAAGTAGCCAAGCGTGGGAGTGTTGGGTACTTGGGCCTGCCCCTGTGCCCCTGTGCCCAGCCCCACCGCAGTGGACTGGGGTAATAATTAACTTCGGGAACCACGGCGAGATTCGGGGCCTGCGGAGGCCCACGGCCTGGCTGATGGGGGGCTGGCACGGCCGGCTCTGCTTTGGGCTCCTGCTCCCTGAGCGCAGGCCTGGGGACGGGGGGGCTTCCCACGAACCCTGGGAAGTCACTGGCTGTGTTCGCTTTTGTCCTTGAGTTTCGCAGACACTTCAGGGCGGTAAGGAGCAGACCTGGGCTTATGAGTGATCTCCCTGGGGAGGCCCTGTCTGCCCACCCCAGAGCCCATCTCGGGGAGCCTGAGGGGGGCAGGGGCTCTGCAGGTTGCTCCGCGGCGGGCGGGGTGAGTGACCACGGCTGGGGCTGCAGGTGACGGCCAGCACGCACACCAGAGGCAAGGCAAGCGAAGGTCCTTATTGTTGGTTCGGTTGATGAAATTTCTTAACTGCGTCCCTTTTCAAAATCCGCTTGGGCTGTAGTGTTCGGAATTCATCAGAACAGAAACACATGAATATTTATTACTTTGAAAGGGATCAATACTGTACTGAAGCCGATCTTGTGGCCATTTGTGGGAGTCAGAAAGAGCATTCCACAAAACCACATTCTAGCGAGGTTCTGACATACGCACGGGGCCACAGACACTGTTCAGGGAGTGCTGTTTGCAGCAGGGCCTGTGCACCCTGCCTTGGGCTGCGGCCCCAGCTTTCCCCTTCCGGGCTGCAGCGGGCGTGGCCTGGCCCCTCTGAGGACTCTGTCCTGCTGCCCCTAGATGCATTACGGCATCTATTTATAGTGTCTCCTTGGGACAGGCCATTTTTTTTGGTCCTGTATATAATTTTTCTTTAAACTGGGGATCGATCCCAGGACCTTCACACAGAGCTCTATCTGGGGGCCAATTTTCAGTTTTGATTTTGAGATGGGGATCTCACTAACTTGGTGAGTGGACCAAGCTGATCTCGAACTTGAGATCTTCTTGCCTCAGCCTCCCTGAGCCCTGGGAAGACAGGTGTGGGTCCCCTGCCCAGCGTGTTCTCGCGTGTAATGCTTACGGGAGGTTAACATGCTTAGTCAAGGTAGCAGTGGGGAGCTGAACACAGTAACAGCGGAAGTCAGGCCTCTGCCGGCTGCTTCCAAAAGCCCACGTCCAGTTTACCATTGATCTGTGGACATGAAGGGCTGGGGTCCTTGCCACAGGTCATGGCTGCGGACCGAGAGCTGCTCCAGGTGCAAAGTGTGCTGCACTGATCACTGTGGAGTTTCCCAGCATGCTTAAGACTGTGCTTCGCGTAAAAATCAAATACTTTGGGCCCAGTGTGTAGCTCAGCAGATACAACGCTGGCCTGGCAAGTACAAAGTCCTGGGCTCCATTCTCCAGCGCCACATAAGCCGGCTGTGTGGTGCCCACCTGTAATCCCAGCACTCGGGAGCCTGGCTGAGGCAGGTGGATTGCCAGGTGTTCAAGGTCAGCCTCAAGCTGCATAATGAGCTCAGGACCAGCCTGGGCTACAGAGTGAGACCCTGTCTCAAAAAAGAAAACTAGAGCATATGTTGAATTGAAAGATAAGTAAATATGCAGCATTTATAACTTAAAAAAACCAAAGGCCTGACAGGAAGGGACGGCTGCTGTTGCTGTCCTGTCCTGCCTCTGACAGGGAAGCTCCAGGTGGACGTGGTCACTGACCCGCCAGAGCAGGTGGGAATGGGCACACAGGTCTCTCTGCGCTGAGCAACTGCTCCTTCCCGCTGGAGTGTGAATGTGTGCGCGGCCTCAAAGCATGTGCGGACATCCTGCCCTGCGTTACCGTGGTAGCAGCAGATCGCACCTTTGAGCGGTGATTGGGTGGAGGGGCAGGCCCCTTCTATTGGCATTAGTGCCCTTCCTCAGAGGCCTGGCAGCCTCCTTCCTGCCTCCTCCAGGGACGTGGCCAGGGCCTGCTGTCCATATCCAGGAGGCGGCCCTGGGCAGACAGTGAGTCAGCTGATCTCAGACTTCACCGGCGTCAGAGCAGTGGGAGGTGATCTGTGGTGCATGGGCCACTGGGCTGGCGGGAGGCAGCTACAGAAGCCACATTGCACAGGCTGAGCCAGCGATCCCTCTAGCCCCAGCAGGAAGGCACGTGTCGGACAGTGGCCTCTCGCCCTCCCTGAGCCTCGCCCGGGACCACACCCTGGCTGCATCGTAAGACTGAGTTCCCACCAGGGCTTCTGCTGGTTTTGTGCAGATGGTGGTAGGACACCGGACAGTTGGGCCACACGCTTGTCCAAGGTGAGTAACCTTTCTAAGTAGCGTCACTCGACTAAGTTTTTGTTTGTTGGGTGATTTTAAGGGAGTTCATATTTATTTGTGAAGTCAAAGTCCCTTTAATTTACCTTTAAAACTAATTTCACGTGATGATTAATCCCGTAATATTTTTATTACTGGTTAGGACACCGTTGACCTTTTGGAGAAAACATTTAGGAGAATATGGTATAAACTTTGTTTTAACAATCTTTGACTTGGTTATATAAAATTATATGTACTCCGAGAAATGACAAGTTTGTTGGCTGTAGAAAAGTAGAAAGCCCCGTGGCCTTCTGTGTGGTGATGGACTGGGTCACCTGAGGTCACATCTAGCTCCCTTATAGATAACACTGTCCTCGCAGGATCAGGAAGTGACCTTCTGGGACTCACTGTGGGCTTTCTGGGTAGAACGCTGAAATGGATGAACAGAGGCACTGGGTTCCCTTGGTTCTCAGGAGCAGACCCAGTGTTCCCAGTCATGACCAGAACACAAGCATTTGAAACTGGGTGCAAATAGCACACAGAGAGGCTACTGGGTGGCACGGAGGGATTCCATGATCTGCAAATGCCCCGAGACCAGCTGGGTTACTTCTCTCATCTGATGCCTTCACAGCCAATCCTACATCCCGATCCAGTCCTCAGAGGCGTGGTCACAGCAGGGATGTGTTTATGGGGTGATGCGGTCTGAATCTAAATGTCCCCCAACCTCTCCTGTGTGGAAGGTGACTGGATGGGGGGGGGGGTCTGCTCATCGTGGGTGGGCACATGGCAGACTGTGCTGTCATGAGGTGATCTGGTTGAGCTGGGTCACTGGGGCGTGGCCCGGAAGGCTGTGTTCTTGTCCCCAGCTTGTCCCCTTGTCCTCTGCGTCTGGCCACAGTGCGACGAGCAACTGTCCCCCAGAGGCCTTCCTGCCATGTGCGGAGGGTCAGCTCTGAAACATGAGCCCAGACAGCCCTGTCCTCCTTCAGCTGTGGTGCTGGGTGCTTGTCCCTGCGACGTGGAGCAGCCACTGAGGGAAGCGCTGCCCGTGCTGCGGCTGGTAGCTCTCTCTGCCCTCGTCCAAGGGCATGAAGCTCACAGAAGCAACACGACCAGCTTCCGAGAGCACAGTGGTTCCCATGAGCTCGGGCACCTTTGGGAGTGCGTGCAGCCACTGTTCAAGCCTTCAGGACATCCCTTCCGCAAGAAATCCCATTGCCAGTTGGAACCGTTATCCCACCTTGTTGCAGGTGGTCGTAACGCAACCTTGGAAGCAACAGGGGAAAACGGTGGTCATTTTATTTTTCCTAGCGGCTTCCCACTGATGGCTCCCGTGGGGATTTTCCAGTGGAAATGTGGTGGTCACGCTGGAGTGTCGTGACACTTGGGAACATTTCAGCTGTTTTCAAATGTCGGTGTGGCAAATATTTTGATTTAAAAAATCTAACCTAAAACTTATGATGAAATATTGCAGAAAATGACATAATAGGCTATTACTGTAATATTTATATTATGTCTAATATGATGAATTCTGCAGTCCTGAGTGCTGGGGCCAAAGTCAGCCCCACATTCAGGACTGAGAAGGTCCAGCGGTGGGCTTCTGCCGGCTGGATGCCAACCTCAAGAGGCGCCTCCATTTTGGCCCATGGCTCTGATCACAGACAGCAGCTGCCGGCAGGAGGCCCCCCACTGCCCTTGGTGGGTGCCTTGTCGCTAAGTACAAGATCCCGTGGCATTCTGCCAGCTTCGTCTTGGGACAGCAGGTGAGCTGGGCAGGTGCCACTCACCCCCATCAACAGCAGTATGAGCGTATGTCCCGTCTGTGATGGCTTCGCTCTGCAACGTCCCTCCAGACTCGGTCACGGGAACAGGATGAACGTGGCGGGAGGGGCCTTCCCGGAGGTCCATCCGGCGAGGTCCGGTGTTTTCCCAGCAGGCTTCCCTCCTGGCCTGGAGTTGCTGCAGGAGCTCAGGGGTGCAAGGGAGCCCAGGACCCTGGCTCTTCTCAGCAGAGGGCTTTGCTGGGGAAGTTCACTCTCCTGCTATTAAACAGTAATTAACTCCTGCAGGCTCGGCCCTTACCGCTTGCTGTTTACATGCCACAATTTGTTAAATGGCAAAGTTTATTGATTTGGCGAATTCGGCCCCACATTGTACATTTTCTCTCAGTCTGTGTTCCTACATGTGGTTCAGCATTTTTAAATGTCAACGGCAAAGTATTATTGATCGGTAATTAAAAGTGTAGAGAAAAATTAGCATAGCAGAAGTTTACGGTCATTAGTACAAGGACCGTCGGGCAATTATTTAGCATGCTTGAACATTTCTTTCCTCTCCCATTATTGACAGAGTATGATGCTCACACAGAGTTTTGTTTTGCTAAAAAGCAAAGTTTTAGCATCGATATGATTTGACGTCATGTAATTCTCCTGGACAACTTGCTTGTTGGTTTTGCTGGTGCGTAAGAGGGTCGGAGCTGCCAGGCGAGTCCCCCTGGGCAGCAGGTCAAGGCAGGGCAGAGCAGCAGCGGGCAGGCTGTCCAGGCCCTGGGGCACAGGGCCAGCACTGCCCAGTTCTGAGCTCTTGCCTGGGTTTGCTCTGTCCCTCAGCAGCCCAGTCTCCTCTCAGGAGTCCAGCACCTGCCTTCCCCTTGGCGAGGCCCTGTGCTCCCGGCAGGCAGGCCCCATCCTCTCCAGGAGAGCAGAGACGGAACGGCCCAAAGCCCTTCCTCTGGGCCCCGGGATCATGCCTCCATCAGAACACGCACACCCGCCTTCAGCTCTGGTGCCATGTCCGAGAGATTTGGGTGGGGGCGGTAGAGCCAGCTGTGTCATGGAGAGGTAACCCTTGCGTGGAGAAGTGGAGGGGCAACCACATGGGCAGGAAGGATTTGATCTCTGAGAGGAGCCTGTGCCGTGGCGGTAGAGGCGGCTTCAGCACCGTCCTCAGCTTCCAAGGGTAGAAATGGCCCCTGGCATCCCGAGACAGCCAGGAGCTGGAGGGGGCGGTGGCTGGCAAAGGGGAGGGGAAGCCCCAGAGCTCCACCTGTGGGGGGGAGGGTGGGCTAGTCCTGATACGTAGACCCCATCGGATCAAGAATCGCATAGATTAGCAGAGCACGTGCTGAGTGGGTCACGGGAGGGACGGAGGCAAGGCCCGGGGCTCTGCGTGGTCCCTGCCCCTCAGCCCCACAGTGTGCCCTGCTCTGCGTTCTCTGGCCATGAGCCAAGCAGCTTCCGCTGTGCCGCTCTTGCCGTGGAGCCAGCTGGCCATGCACTGAGCCTCCTAAAACTGGCAGCCGAGTGAAACCTCCCCTCCCGCCATGGTGGTCTCTACGCGATGGGTGTCAGGTGTTGTGTCCAGCGACGGCATGCTGACCGACGCAGGGAGCAGGAGCCGCCGTGACGCGCAGGGTGGTGGCCTTGCACTGGACCAGAGACCTTCCTGCAACACCACAGACGAGAGTGGCCCACGTGTGCCCTGGGCGGAGATGCTCCCAAGGATGCTGACTATTCAAGGCAGGGAGGCCACTGAATAATTCAGGGCGCTATTTTTTTTAAATGAAATGTATTAAAGGCTGTGTTTTCATCTGATTAATGAATGCTGTGTAGAACAACAAATAACCAAATAATTAAGGGAAATCCAATCTTTTAAGGCAAACACCCTTAAACAATCCTTAATTTGCTTTTAAATACAAATATTAAATCACGCTGAACCCTCGGTGCGCTCCTCTGGCTTCCGGGCCGCCCTGCCGCCTGAGCTGGGCCGTGCGCAGACCCTCCTCCAGTCCCCGCCACCCCTGCGCCTCAGAAGGCTGAGGCGTTGCTTGGCTTTGGTGATTGATCCGATTCCATCAAGCGAGCATTTTGTCATTTAGGTAGATGGCGTTTGGGGCAGAATGAAAGCTGCGTGTAGAAGGCTGCAATGTATCATAATAAATCACTTTTATTTGACTCACCTGATTTATGTTGCCCTACCTTTTCCTTTTGCTGATCGTGCCGCCTGTTTTGGGACATATTTAAGATCCCTGGCAGTGGCGGGTGCCTGCGTCACTCCGCAGCCTCTTCCTTTGCTCCTATCTGAAGGGAAGGAGCAAACATCTTCCGCCATCCTCGGCTCTTCCTCTGCTCTCCGGGGACGCTCAGGGAGAAAGCGCTGCCTGTGTCGAGCGTCGTCTTCCGATGCTCACTTTCTTTTGGGAGGAGACACAGAGTTGTGCTGCTCCGACGGGGGGTGAAGGTGGGGCCCCGGACAGCAGGGCCTGGGCCCCGGGCCAGATGAACATTCTGGGTCACCACAGATTAAAATGTCTACTGCCCCACATTGTCTCCTGAACCGTGTCCACACGGTGAATAGCCATTTCTGCTCGCGTTAACTCAGTTCCAATCATGAAAGAAGTATTTGGGGCTGGGGATGTAGCCCAGTGGTCAGCGCGCCTGTGCCTCATGGCAAGGCCCTGGGTTTGGTTCCCCTGAACAATGTCGAGATTAGCCAGATACGCTGGCACATGCCTGCGATCCCACACCTGACAGCCTGAGGCGGGAGGCTGCTGTGAGTTCAAGGCCAGATGGGGTCGAGTGAGCACAAGACCAGCCTGGTCTATGGAGTGAGACTCGGTCTCGAAAGGAAGGAAGGAAGGAAGGAAGAAAGAAAGAAAGAAGAAACTTTTTGCTTACAAAATAAAATATAAGTGCATGAAGGTATTTCTTACATGTTCTAAGGCAGGAGAGGCCGCCCTGCAGCCCAGGGTTTTGAGGGAAGAGGAACTATTTTCTGGCTTCTAGAATACACATTTTTCTCTCCTAACTGAATTTTCTTCTGGTGTATTCTAACTTTTGACGCTACTGCAAATGGGGCTGTGGTGCCTGCACTACGGCAGCCACTGTAGTCCAATCCAGAGAGTCCAGGAGGTGGGAGGACCCTGGGGCCACTAAGGAGTAAATGGGAATTAAAAACGTGGTGTTCGGACAGCCACAGTGGAATGCCAGTCCACCTGCAAGAGACAGAAAATCCCATCCCCGTGACAGCACGGTGTGCCTGGCAGACGGCAGGCTGAGTGAAATCAGCCAGGCCCAGGGACAGAGCACTGTGCTACCTCAATTCTGGTGGAATTCCAAAAAGCTGAGGTCTAAGGAGTGGACAGGGCTGCCCGGGGAGGGGACAGGGGCTGCTGGCCGCACAGCGTGGGGCAGCTTGCCCGGCCCACGGATGGGCTCCTCGTTGGATGGGGCTCTGGGTTGGGTCTTAAGCTGCATAAGGGAGAGACGCTTTGGTTACCTAATTGGCAGGACGAAGTCCATCGCTGGCATGGGGAACGAGACAGCTTGGTCACAGCTTTCTTTCTTTGTGTCTGTTTTATCTTTGAGTCAGGATCTTGCTCTGCAGTCTAAGCTCGCCCTGAACTCACTACTGAGCCCAGACTGGCTTCTAACTCACGGCCATCCTGTCTCAGCCTCCTGGCACCACCATGCCCAGCTAATTTTCATCTGGTGCTGGCGAATCAAACGCAAGACCTCGTGAATGCTAGGCACGCGCTGTGACCCCTGGGCCCCTGGGCAATGCCCCGTCCCCGATCACTTACGTATAATGCACATGTGTGCTGGCGCCTCACACCACACTTGGCACGTGCATGAAGTGATTATTATCACAGCCTTTCTTTGGGAAGCTGGTAGGGGAAAGGTTGTTTTTAAAGAACTTCTGTACCTGAGCTATGCCAACTGGCCAACCCACCCAGACCCGAGCCTCCTCCCGCAGAAGTGGATGGTGGCCTGGCCCCGTGGCACAACTCTTTTACCTTGTGGGCCGCTGGTTCTACAGTCTTCATGGTGAGACATTTCCAGAGACCATCACAGTAGATGTGGAACCTCGTTTGTATAACTCCCTGCTTCTATAGAAACGCTGCAACGTAAGCAGAACATGGACAAGGGTCCAGGTACAATATGGGGGGTTGAAATGTACAGGGGGAGCTTGACTTTTAGAAATGCATTACAGGAAAGACACATGGCCAGACCCACCTCACTGCTTCAAACACACACACCCCGCTGTTTTTGTCAGTCTTCCAAGCCTCTCAAGGTTCTCTCTCTCTCTCTGTCTCTCTCTGTCTCTGTCTCTCACGTCTTTTTGTGGCTGCCTCCATATCTGAATGGATTCTAGACATTTCCAGCAATTTCTATCCATAAACACGTCTGCTGCAGCCTCCTCATGCCCCTTAGTCACTAGACCTGGCACCATGTGACCTCTGTCTCTTCTCTAAGTCAAAACAGCCACAATGGCGAGAGGATCTGAACGGCCTCAGGGCATCAAGGCGGCCGCTACAGCACTACCGGACACTCACGAGGGAGGCCTTCCAAAGTGGGGACCACAGGAGAGGCATGTCTGCAGCGGGGGGAGGACACGAAGGGGCCTGTGGCCACGTGTCTTTTACTGTAACACATTTTCCAAAACATAAGCGTTCCCCGCATTTCCCACTCCCGCCTCCCGCGGCACTCGGGTGAAACCCAGGAGGTGCGCGTCACGGTTAGGGCTCAGGTCAGTTTTCTCGGATTCAACCAAAGGAGAAGGGCACACACGTTTTGCTTGTTCTGTCTTTTTACTTACATGCGACCCTGACTGCCCGAAGCACACAGATGAGTGCGCCTCTTGGGCCACGGGGCTTCCTTGGCACACGCGGGCGGGCTCTTACCCACTCGTTGACCGAGATCAAGTGCTTCTGTCCTAAGGAATCCAGACGTGGTGATTGTAAGTCCTGACATCTAAAGCTTATTCTTCCCCCACGATGCAGGGGGACCCTGGCCTTGACCCTGAGCCATGTACATCCCACCCCTCGTTCTTCACGGCACGGTCTTCCCAAGCGGCCACATTCCCCAGGCTGAGCTCTAATTTGTGATTCCCTTGTCTCAGCCTCCCGAAGTTAAGCCTTTGCGCAGTGGCCCTCCTCGGTACTAGCGCGGTGCGTATGCAAAGCACTTGTGTGGACGCTTTGGGGCCGCCTGGCCCCTGGCACATGCTGGAGTTCCTGCGCACCCGGGCGCAGGGCAGGAGCAGCGTGGCCCAGCCCTGGACGGTCACCTTCCCTTGCGCTTGCCCGCCCGCCCGCCCAGGCTTCCAGAAGGTCGACCGGTATTCAGCTGTGTCATCTGCTAGGTGTTTGATGAGTGGTCCAGATAACAGCCAGAGAGCAAAGCGCAGAGGAATTTTTGAAGATCAAAAGTGTTATCTGACCCCATCTGTCGTCATAGTAACAGGCTTCTTTTAACCTGTGCCTGGGAAGGGTTGTCTCTGCCGGCACTGCACTCTGCTTTGAGTGGCGAGGGCGGCCGGCGGCCCCTCCTCTGCCTCTTCCCGTGGAGCTGCGAGGGCCACGCGGCTGCTTCCCACGCTGGGCAGGATGGGAATTACATTTTCAATTTAAACCGCTGTCTTCACTTAGGTGGAGATAAGGCCAACCGGGACGTCCGGCCCCTGGCTCTTCAGTGTGTAAGTAAATGTCACCTAGCAATGAAGCGAATTAGGGTGCTGACTCTCACAGCGGACGGCTTTATCCTGCCTGGTGCCCGTGGTGGGCGGTGGCGCGGCCCAGCGTCAGGCTGCTTTTGAAGTTTCGGACTTCTCACGACGGGCCAACACCAAAGCTGGCCCCCGTCCTCTGCTGCCCCTGGGGGAGGCCTCGCCAGGCGGCAGGGGCCGGGCTCCCTTGCTGCCCACGTCTCTGCCGCTGGCTCACACAGGCCATGGGAGATGTGGGATGAGGGCCGTTTATTTTTAAACGAAGCTTTCTGAAAACAGCAACTTGGAAGGTGCAATTGCTCCTGCGGTTCATTCTAAGAGACTCAGAGCAACCAAGACATCGCTCTGGGCCTTGTAGGGGGAGGGACCTCAGCGATAGCCATCCAGTGTCCCTACATGAGCGGCAGCTGCTGCCCCGCGCCCCAGTGTTCTGCCGCATGGGAGCCCGGTGGCTGTGGAGCCCAATGCTCACCGAGGCAGGTGGTTCCGGCCGCAGGTGGTTCCGGCCGCAGGCAGGCTGTGGGTTTGTCCCTCAGACACAGGGCGCTGCTCCAAGGGCCTTGTCCCCAGGCCTTGCCCCAAGGCCTCAGTGGCCACTCTGACGACCTGTGTGGCCAGTGAGCAGGCCCTTCTGGTTCTCCTGCTGCTAACACACCGTCTGGGCACTGCACGTGGTCTGTAGTCTGGACCAGAGGTCCCCAGCATTTCAGCACCAGAGGCCAATTTCATGGAAGACAACATGCATGGGTGGGGAGCGTTAGATTTTCACAAGGAGCGCCAACCTAGATCCCTGGCACGTGCCGCTGGCAGTGGGGCCACAGCTCCTGTGGGCATCTGACAGCCCAGGTGATCTGACAGATGTGGTGGAAGTGGCAGTAAACACAGGTAGAGCACCGCTGCTGCCCTCCGCTCGCCTCCTGTGGTGCGGCCTGGGTCCCAGTAAGACACAGACAGATACTGGGCCAGGGACCCCCAGTCTATGAGGTCACTGGGGCCACAGAATGCAGCACTCTCTCAGGGGCTCCCATAGCCTTCCCACTGCCCCACAAACCCCTTCCCGTGGTCTCTTCTCTCCAGTAACTCCAGGTGTCTCCACGGCTCAACGTGGCCGACTGTCCTGGGGCAGACACCCTCAGTCGCCACAGAGTCCTGCCGTGGCACCTGGGGGAGGCGGTGGTTGAGGCAGAGCCAAGTGCCTTTGGATCACAGGTGGGTGTGCTGAGGAGAGCTTGGACTTCCCATCTGGGACATGGTCACGGTATCCCACCCACAGGAGAGTGCAGGGCCACAGGGGCGCTTTCCCAGGCTGCGTGGCACCTGGCTCACACACCATCAGCCGAGGGGACTGTCAGTCCGGGATGTCCACTAGAGAACCAGGAAGCGCACACAGGCACCCTGCGGCTGCGAGGGTAGGGGCCCTGCTGCCCACTCCGCAGAACTGCTGCCCTTGACTCCGAGTGGCTTCTCGGGTCCCGACTTGTCTGCTCCACTCAGACAAAACCTGCTGAGGTTCGCTGTGTCTGTTCCACAGGCGTCAGGCGGTAACCACTTAGCGAGAGCGAAACTACTCATGGGACCTCAAGAGAGCACTTCCTGGCTTGTGGTGGGCGCAGGCCTGCCAACCCAGGGCTCTGGAGGCTGAGCTGCGAGGGTTGCGAGCTCAAGCTTGGCCTGGGCGACTTGGCGACTTAGTGTGACTAGATGGAAAGGGCCTGGGGCTCAGGGTCGGGGGGCTCAGGGCGAGGGCCCGGGTTCTGTCCTGCGGAAGGCAATGGGATTTGATGCTACGCAGGGTACGCTGTGTCAGGACATCACACGGCCCGCTGTACGTAGGGAACCTTTTGTGTCAATTAAAAAAATAGGCTGAGCGAAAAAGGAGAAAAGTCTGCCGGTACTGGCGGCCACGTCGAGTCAGGCAATAGAGGCGGAGTTGCGAGTTTATGGGCAGAGGAGAAAAGGGTTAGTATTTTCAGTGATGAAACTACCGGACGCTGAATGGCACGGTGAGCGCGTTTCTGGCCCCACCATGCTGCTCTCTGGGCGGAAGGAGAGTCGTGGCAGGGGATGATGGGAAATGTCTCAGTAACACTCCAAAGGAAAGCCTCAGACTGCATGAATGGTTGGGGGAGAAGCTTTTTTTTTTTTTTTTTTGGTAAAAAATAGTTTCTAAAAACTTCTCAACTACTTCAAATGACCCTCCTGTCATATAGCCAGGGGAAGATCACCTGTGACCACGGCGTAGGACGCTCAGGCAGAAGGGGTGGACGGCACGGCCTCTTCTGTGACACGCGATTTTGTCCAATGCGTAGCTCTGAGCCCAGGCTGACAAGCAAATAAAAACAATGAATAAAAAATCAATTACTGGAAAATACAGGAAATGAAGTCACCGTGCCCTTCCTCCTTCCGCACGGAGGCTCTGTCCCGACCTCAGGGACAGGACTGGGAGAGCCTCTAACCGGCTGCCGCTACTTTAAGTGGAATAAATAAATAAATATAAACCTGGTAATGAACAAGAACCACACGCGTGTCAGGGAAAGGTGGAGACGTCAGGAGAAACGGACTTTGTTCCCTAAGATGGGTGGGCACTCTTAGCTCTTCCCGCGGTTCTAAAACCCTTCCTAAGTAACAGCTCGGTGTGCACATTATGCGCCTGTTTCCTTTTCATTAGGACTTTGCTCGCAGAAAGCATTTTCAAGTGGTTTTCAAAAGCTCCTGGAACAGGGTCCTCCGGGGCCGCAGAGGCGGCCTCAGATCTGCGGCCGGCTCCCCTGCAGGTCAGACCTCAGGAGAGGACTCTGTCATGTGGAAATGTTTAGCAGTCCAGCTCACAGGCGCGGAGGCCGCCTTTCATCCTGGCAGGGTTTGAACATGACCCTTCAGAGGCAGATAACCCAGGCAAGGCCTCCAAGGACTCCCGGCCTTCCTCCCGGCCGGGCTACCTGGGGGCTCTCCTGCCCTTCTGTCTGGGCTGCTGTCTGTGTTCCTGCAACACGGGATCGCTCTCATCCCTGGCTCCCCTCGGACCAGCCGGAGTGACTCCAAGATGGTGGACGCTCGCAGAGGCTCCTTGGGGTCCCCACGTTCTGTCTTGTGAGCCCACCGAAACCTGGCTGTTGAGATGGCAGCTCGTCTGTAGAGGCCCTGCCCCTGCCGGACCCACATCTGATCTGTTCTCTATTGTCGGGGTGGTGGTGCTGGAGATCGGGCCCTGGCCTTCCCACCGAGATGTGCCCCAGCCTTATTTTTTGATTTCGAGATCAGGTCTCGCTAAGTTGTTCCACTGCCTCAGCTGGGCTGGCTTGACCTCGTCACCCTCTTGTCTCTGCCTCCCAGGGTGCTGGGGTTATAGACCTGCGCTTCTGGGGCCTGATGATTTTGACTCCTGAGAGCAGAGGTGTCCCTATGGACACCCCAGTAAGAGAATATGTCTTGTGATAGGCTTCGTGTATGACAGACAAGGTCTGATGCCAGCTGTCCCCGGGCAGCCTGAGTGGGCCTGGATTTCCCCACTCGTTAAGCTGGTGTGTGTGTGTGTCTGAGGGCAGGTCTCAGCAGACAGCAGGAGCCAGTGCCCACCAGGGGGGTACGTGGTGGAGCCGTGAGGGGACGTCTGCTCCACCGTGGTCCCTGCAGACTCAACAACAGCAGCGAATGCAGTACGGGATTTTTGAGAATTCACATGAGCTGTGGGTGGAGCTCATAGTTAGAGCACTTGCCTAGGAAGCACGAGGCCCTGGGTTTAGTTCCCTAGAGCCACATAAGCTAGGCATGGTGGTACACACCCATAATCTTAGCACTTGGGAGGCCAGGCAGGAGGACTGTGTGGAGCTCAAGGCCAGTCTGGGCTGCAGAGTGAGTTCGGGACCAACCTGGACTACAGAGCAAGACCCTGTCTCAGAGAAAGAAAGAAAGAAACAAAGGTCATGCATATGTCACATACACTGATAACAGACCAGATGCTCTCACCACTACTGACACGAGACCGAGGCAAAGATGTCCACCCTGGTCACCTCTGTCCAACGCATAGGTTCTGGTCAGGGGACACAGGCAAAATAAAGTGCAAACAGCACTTGGATTGGTTAAGAAGAGGAAAGTGTCTCCCTGGGACACTGTCTCGATGTTACGCGTAGAAACTTTCAGAATCCACTGAAGAAAAAGCCAGCCATTAGGTGGAGTAAGTGAATTCCCTAAGGTCACAATGCCCAACATCAACACACAAAATGTCATGTGCATTTCTATACACTTAAACTAGGAAATTTCAAAATAGAACTAAGAAATCAAAGTAGGTTCACAAAGACAAAGGAAATGTAAAACCTACACTCCAAAAATTTTACAGAAGGAAATTAAGTTTCAAATAAATGGAGATGGATTTCACGTTCCCGGATGGAGGAGGGACTTCACGGTGTTAAAACAGCGACGTTTCCCTGTTGGTCTGCAGCCTGGGCACGCAGCTCCTTCACGCCCAGGTCCACTGGACATTTATGACATCATTCGTAGGCCATGTGAAATTATCAACTTAAAACGAGCCAGCGCTGCACTCTCCAAACCATCTGGTTGACTGTCTCCTGGCATGAGGCTGAGCCTGGCTCTCTGTGGGAAGGCGTGTGGGCGCTGGTGCTGATGACATTGGCACAGCAGCTGCTCTTCCGGGTTTGTGCAGGTTGTCTGGCAGTGGTTAAATTTTCAAAAGGACCACTCGTGGCAGCGAGTCACCTCCAGCACGGGTACGGATGGCTGGGCATGTCTCCTCAAAGCGGATGTGACGTCCAGAGAGCTCCCGCGGAGGGTGGGGCCGGCACCCAGCTCCGCTGAGCAGCTTTTGTATCTGAAGGTTGGGTGGCAGGTGCCTGACGCAGCCCAAGGGAAACACCCAGGCCGCCCGGCACCTGCCGCTGCGCAGGAATCCGTGTGTGCCAGAAGGGGCTTCGCAGAAGCTTTGCCTTGTGCGTGGACTTTCAAGAAGCCCAAAATACCAACAGAGAGCAAAATTTAAAAAATTATGAAAACACGGAGAGATGACAGAGAAAGGAGGTGGGAAGGGGCCAGGGCGGGGGCGAGGGAGGCAGAAGGTGGGTAGCGGGGGACACGGTCAAGACGCGTGTTATGAGCGTCAAGCTGGAGGGGTTGTGGCGTGTCACAGACTTCTAGGAGTAACAGTAATGGCGAAAAACATGCTTATTCAGAACTGGACCAGTTTTGCTGGAAGTCTGGTCCCAACTTATTTTACACCATCTTTACAATAGCAAAGAATGAAGAAATGCAGTGAAAACTATGATGATCTACTTGAAAAGTATGATAAAAAGTACGGCCGATGCTTACATTTAAAAAAAGTTTATATAAGACGCACTGCCGTGAATCCTCCCGCAGGTCCTGTCTCTCCCACGGGGCCCACGTGCCCCCACCCCCCACTGCCTTCTGAAGCTGGCCCAGAGGTCCCCTTTCCTGAGGGTCCTTAGCTGCATCGCCACAGTTGCCTGGGTGTCCCAAACTGATTCAGAATGTTGACTTTTCAAGGTCATTCTGACTTCGGGGAAGGGCCAGAAGTCACGTGGGTCAGACCTGGTGACGGAGGCGGGTGAAGACCGCGGTTGTGTCTAAACAAGTCTGCCTTTCTGGGGTGGCTCTCGGGAGCGGCATTCACCGTATCTCTGAGCGCCTCTTCTGCAGGTACCGGGGAAGAGGACTCCAGACCTGCTTCAGAGAGTGGCGGGTGGGCATGTCGTCAGCAAGGCCAGGGTGCCAATGTATCTTTCACTATAATAGATTTTAAATTTATTCCAATATTCAGCAGCACTGTGCGTGGCTGCTGCCAGTGCAACTTCTGAATGCCACACAGAGACAAAAAAAAAAAAAATACTAAAAGGTTTAAAACCTCAAAGCTTTTTTTTTTTTTTTTTTTTTAGATTTTTGAACCAGTCTCATCGTGGTCGTGACTCTTCTGCTTCGGCCTCCGAGCACGGGGGTCCCAGCCATACCTGGCTCCGAACTGTTTTCGAAAAGGAAAACAAAGCAACAGAACCCCTAGTTTTATGTAGTATTTTAAAAGCCGCTCAGCATCAGTGGCCTTGGCCCCTGCACACCGAGGTCTCGTCCTGGGTCTGGTTTGGGCTCTGACATGCCATGCCTGCATTTGGCAGCGGGATGCTTAGTGACAGGGGCAGTGAGCCAGGCGCCCGTGCGTCCCTCAAGGCCTCCTCGCGGGGAGCTCAGGCCACAGGGTGACGGTCCCTCTCCCCAGGCCAGGGTCCTTTTCTTTCCCATGTGTCTCTGATCGTCTTCTGTGACGGGGGCATCTGCTGTGTCTCCCACACCCTGTCGTTCCTGAGGTGCTTGGTGTGTAGACTAAGCTGGACTGTCTGGACTGTCTGCAGCGTCGGACCCGGGTCAGCTTGGGAACAGGAGAGGGAAGAGGGACGAGGGCCGGAAACGAATGGCCCGCGCCGGCCCAGCCCCGGGCGAGCTCTGTGTCCTGCCACTCATGGCTTCTTATAATGATCCTCCGGGATCGATGGTGTTATTATTGTGATGTAAAAAATGGGCAACCCGAAGCCAAAGATGATTAAGGGACTCGCTGGAGAGCTGACGCCGGGGGGACCCCGTAGCTGCTGCTTGGTGGCGCCGCTCCGGGCTCTGCCTTCCCAGTCGGTTGCGGGAAGCTGGGCTTTCTTGGACGATGTGATCTGGCCTTTGGGGTCACCGAGGTCGCCCAGCAGGAGTGCCGCTCCCTCCATCTTGGTCCAAGAGTAGCTTCTAATAGGATGCCCATTCCTGGGGGGGCCAAGCCCAGCTTTGCCTAAAGCACCCTGAGCACCTGGTCGCTGGACAGAGTCAGGCTGCCTCCAGCGGGTGTCCCTCCTGTCTGTCGTGGTAGCTGTGGAGACTTTCTGCTGTGGGTGACAGCCTGGGACAAGCACGGGACCCCCTTAGCTTGGCCAGGGAAAATGAGGCCCTTATGCAACTTCACCCCAGTGGGAAAGGCGTGTTTTCCCACCAGCAATACCTGTACAATACACAGCCTCTGGATTTTTATGATTAATTTGAGTATTTATTCTTTGTGTGTGTGTGTGTGTGTGTGTATGTGTGAGGTTGGGGCAGTGTTGGTGAGAGAAGGGGGTCATTAGCATTAAGGGGACTTTCTCGGTACAAAGCTTTCCACATTTTCTACTGAAGAGAGCAGGCTGATTTTTAAGTCATTTGCCTTTCGAGAACACCTGTGTGTCCCAGAACCTGGGGCGGGACTTTTTCTGTTATTCTGTTTGAGTCCCACAGCAGCCTTGCGGGCGACCTGCCTCTCAGGGCCAGCTGGGACGGCGGGGGCTTGGGGCAGTGGCTGGTGGGAGGCCTGTTCCCGGGGCATCTGGGGATGCAGGTTCCCCTTCGCATGCTGCTCCGGGCTCTGCGCTAGTTCTGCATGCCGCTCCACCTGGAGGCTTGATGTCTCAACAAGAGGACCACGGTGGCCAGTCCGTCTGCATGCACAGACCAGACCTGAAGGGACCCTGGGCAGGCGGTCAGTTGTGTTACAGATAGGGAAGGGGCTCACAGGAGCAGGTGGGCACGTGGGGTCTTGCCTGGCCAGTACTTCATAAATACCTGTCGAAACATTTGTTCGTGGCGTTACTCTTGCTGAGGGAACGGTGCTGAGGTGTGCTTTACCTACCCTAAGACACCATCTCAAGCACAAGCTCCGGGGCATTAGTGATGGGCAGAGCAGCTCACCCACAGTGCAGGTGTTTCTACCCAGCAGACGCAGCATCCACTCGTGGGACCTCCTGGCACTCACGGATCTGCTGCGCCTCTGCAGACCTGCCTGTTCGTGGGTGCCTGTGCCTGTGACCGAGGCGTCTACATGGGACTCTGGCGCAGCCTTCCCGGTTCGCTCACGTGCGTGATGGCCCCGCGCGGTGCTCCCTGCTGCCACCCAGCACACCTCGTGTGCACACACCACGGTGTAGACGCGGGGTTTGCACGCTCGTGCTCCTGCGAGTGGTGCCCACACAGGCTCCCGCTGGCGAGGGTCTCCTTCATCTTACGGAGATCACAGGAGCCCACTCTGGAGAGGACACACGCAGTTGTTCGCACTCTGCTGTGACCGGGGAACTGAACTCCACGTGGAAGAACAGACGAGGTCTGGCAAGCCCTCGGTGCCCACCGGCCCGCTATCCCCTCCCCACGTGAGGACGTCAGGACGGAGGAGCCCTGTTTCCAGGGCCAGGGAGACAAAGCCGTATTATGGGAGGGAGAAACAGAGTTCTATTTCCAAAGTAACAGGACTTACTAAACAAACGGCTGCCGAAGGCGCGGAAGTCCTCTGCTGGAGCGTGCCGCCCTCGCTCAACAGGGTCAGTGACACAGCCACAGAGAAACACCTGACAGCCGATCTGCAGAAAGGAGAAGGCTCCGCCCTCCCGTGCCCCTGTGGATAGGACTAACTGCTGAACAGAACACTGCCAATCATGTGAAGCCCTCAATCGTGAAGGTGAAAGAAGTCTGGACGGAGGTCAGTGCGCGACCCATGGACGTGGGGAAGAGGCGGCCAGCTGGGCCACTGGGCAGCGGGGGGCTGAGCCAGCCACATATTTCAATGTGTTTTTGAAAACAGGATAGTTAGGACCAGATAGTTCAGTGACACCAGTTGTATCCACTTAGAATATATATGTCTTCACCTTTCGTAAGTGAAAATTTCTACCATTAGTGCTAATATAAAATATTATTTGGTAAGTTCTAAAACACCAGCGTAAGTCTTGGGGTGTTGCTTGTGGAACCCCACTTCCAGATTTCTGGGCCACTAGGACATGCATCCGATGCCTCTGAAACAGAATTTCAAGGCATCTCCTCTCGTACCCCTGGCCCTAGGCTCCTAGGGGAAGTCAGACCCATTTCTGTCTGGACAGATCCTCATGGAGTCCGTATGACCCTGTTACAGGCTGTTGTTTTGGAACTTTATTCAGGAAGTTTTAGTCATTAATGCAAAGTGAATTCACAACCGGCAAGCAAGACCTATGCTCAACTTACTCCTCAGGCACTGGCTGGTCCCTAGGAAACTTGGAAGCAAGGGACACTGTCCACCCTAAGAGAATGGGAAGCAAAATATGCCACAGCTGCCAAGCAGGCCAGCGAACGAGGTCTACTCACCCCGCTGGAGACGCAGCCTCGGCTGGCTCCACCAGGAGAGGAACAACGGGCACAGACGGGATTCCCGGGACCACGGGACCTCAGCAGACACTGCCAGCGAGTGTCCCTAGACTTGCAGGATACTCAAGGGGCAGCCACTTGGCACGCAAGGATCTTTTACCCACTAGCGGCTGGCCAGCTTTGCGGATTGAATTCAGATCTGTAAGCTGTTTCCTGTCAGGTGTGGGTCTAGTGTCCCCTGATGGGTTCTGAAGAAACAACTAGGTCACACGGCTCCAGTTTCCTCCAGTGACATCGTGTTTTGATGGCCTTACTTGGAGGTGATGGGTTCGGGAGGTGAGACCTAGTAGAGGGGTGTGGACTGGGAGTGTCACCTGGGGGGCTGTTTCCGGTCCCTGGCCCCTTCCTCTCCGCCTCTATCCGGCTCTCTCTGCTCTCTGCCTCCTGGACACTGTGAAGTGAACCTCCCTGCCCCATGCACGCTTCCTATCGCACACTGTGCCTCACAGGGCTCCAGAAACAACAAAGCCAGGGAGCCCAGGGAGCCGGACTCTGTGGCCATGCGCCCCAGGGAGCCTCTCCTCCTTCCAGCGGACTCACCTTCGTGATGCTGTCCCAGCACCAGGAGCTGAGCAGCACACCGACCCTCTGAACTAATTTATATGTAGGTGCCTTCAGTTGCAATACCGAGGCTCCCCAGGAGAAGAAGCAACTGCTGTCACAGGCCAGCATTTTGGGGATTCTAACCCTGCAGGTACGGCACTTCATGGGAAGAAAGAGCAGAGGAGAGAGGAGGAGAGAGGGGGACAGGAGAGGAGAGAGAGAGACTGAAGGGGAGGTGTAGACACAGCAGGAACAACAGCAAAATGCCTAACGGCTGACGCTCACAACATCCCACAGGACCCAGGAGGGGCCAGATGCTAACTAGCTGGTCCTGAGGAAAATAAGACTGAAGCCCCAGGTGCACTGTCTGCCAAGGTGACCCCTAATGCGCTGGAGGTGGAGACCGACGCGGAGAAGGTTCACAGAAGGGCAGGAGCAAACGACTTCTGAAGAGACCGTCGTGGAAAACCCGACTCCAGCCCCATACGAGGCCCCTAGGCCAGACTAGCGGAAAGTGAGAGAAGGCGGCCAGACGGGCAGTACTTGCCCCGGTCAGGGCCCGCGGGAGGAACAGAGCGCTGGCTGAGGGTCAGCCGGAGAAGGGCGGGTTTGCTGCGAGGAACGGGCGGTGTGGGAGGCCAAGGAGTCCCACCCTCTCGTCCTCTGTCCCGAGAGCAGGGCCACCACAGGTGACTGGTCTCCTCTCTGCAGGGAGGCCAGGAGGTGAAAGGGGACACCTGCTCCTCCTCTGCCTCTGGTTCTGTTCTGGCTCCCCAGGGGCAGTGGGCCAGGGATGGTCACTGGCGGTGTGAAGTCCTGTCCACCTGTGGCTCTCACCCACAGACGCCCTACTAGACACACCAAGGCCACGTGTGATCCAGACACCTGCCTTGGCGATGCTCAGAAGGGGCTTCCCGAGTCTGAGACAAGAACAACCTCCATCGAACTGGAGGTTGGATGGACAACGGGGGACAACGTGACCAGCAGGCCACGGCCAGAGGGTTGTTGTTCTGTCTGTAGAGTACTGAGAAAGCACGCAGCGGGAAAATCCCCACCAACTGTGGATAAGGACGTTAAAAGCATCGTGCTAAAGAGAACGACTGGGTGAGACTTAGAGCTATTCAGATTTGCTGGAAACAAAAGGCAGGTTGAAACTCCTCAGACAAAACATTTCAGCTGTGCAAATGACCAGGGTTCGCCGGAGCGCTGGCGCACGGAGCCGGCAACGCTGTGGGGACAGAGAAGGCAGGATGAAGGGGACTGCTGCTGGCGCTGCTGGGGACCCTCCTGGGGACCCTCCTGTGGTGCCGGTCCCTCTCCAGGTGCCACACGCACACGGGTGAGATGTAGTTGGTCATTCTATGTTTGACACATGCACATTTGTATGAAACACCTTTTATAACGTATTTAACACCTTCTCTGTGCATGAAGGGACATGTCGTTAACTGGACAAAGAGCGCATGCACATATGTATGGAAAATACTCACGTGTCGTTGCACGTGAATGTAAGGTTTTTATAGTGAACTTGCTGCTGAGTTAAAAAGATATCTCTGTTGCTTATGGTGGATGTTTCTTGCATCGAGCACACTTTGATAACATTATGGAGTGCCCCTGAGAAAAACAGAATGTTCTGGTTAATGAAAGAATAACGAAACAGTTATAGCAGTACATAAGTATTATATAAATAATTATATAAATAACTAAGTTGATGATTCCGTAAATGATCTTTATTCTTCTGGAAACAGGAAGTACTGTTCAGATTATGACCCTGCATGCAACAACACCCCCAGGCGTACATTAGACCTGGGAAGGACGAGCTGGATTTGGGGTCCTGCCCGCTGCAAATCAGAGGAGTTAAATAATCCCACGTCTGCTCCCTTCAGTGGGACTTTTTAAAGATTCCCCTAATTATGCCCACGTCGTAGCTGCTCCTGAGGGCTGGCCTGGGTGCACAGCTGGGCCCCACTGCGTGGCCCATCCCAGGTGGCCTCCCAGACCACACACCGCCCACTGGGCTCGGGACGTGCAGGGCACAAAGCAGCTGGCGCTGCTGTCCCGTTCTCAGGCCACCTGTTTGCGGCCACACCGCACTCCGCTCTCTGTATCCGAGTGCGTGTAGGTCCCAGCTCGGACCCCGGTGGGAACCTGAGCTGCCCAAGGGGAGGACGGGGTGCTGAAGAGGCTAGCACGTGCGGACTTAGTCCAGGCCAGACAGTTTTACGGTCAACTTTTTGCTGAGCTACTCAGCGAAACAAGTTCACAATGATTTTGTAAGAATGTAGTTAAAAAAAACCTTACTAAAATATTTTCTGGTTTTATGGTGTTTGATAAAGCCAGAGAGATCTCTTGATGCCTTTTCTTTCAAAGCTGAATGGGTGCTATTCTGGCAACTTGGATATTTCATTGGAAGGGGGCATAATAAACTGTTTCCTTTGTATTGATCGAAGAAATATAGTACTTATTTTTTTTCCTTGGTTTTCTAGTAGTTATTCAATAGGTCAAAGGGCGATGCCATCTGTTTCCTAACAGGACGTTTGGTGTGAGATTTGCAAGTCCTACAGGCACCTTTAAGCATGGATAAATACGCACCCTTGGCTTCACATGGGTAGTTTTTTACTACCAAAGGATGATTATGTGGTGTGCCTTGAGACATTGGCCATAATATATTTCCTGTCCCTTTATTGCATTTTGGAATCATAAACAATGACTGTTTGGCTCAAAGCCATTTATTCAGCCCAAAAAGACATTATTTGCACAACAAAAATCAATAAAAATGTTACTGGGTCTGGCTGGATACTTTGCTTAACTGTGATATTTGTCTATCACTGATGGCAAGCCATCTCTCGCAGGAGACTGGGGCCAAAACACAGCTATTGATCCAGTCAGCGGTGATGGATGCTGGCATTTGGAGAGGGCTGCTGGAGAAAGTCTCGATTAAAAAAATATTTCTAGGTTTTGCCTGCAGCAGAGTCGAGATTACCCGAACGAGGAGGTTTTTCTCTGTTCAGCTGGGTCTCTCCCTCTTGTGGCGGAGAAGCGCTCCGGACCAAAGTCATTATTGAAAGAATTAAGTCAATCTGTGTTTAGCCAAAGGCTTTGGAGTCGCATCAAGCTCGCGATTCAGACACAGCCCCAGCCCTCTGTCCTTCCCATCGCCCTCCCTGCCGAGGGCGGGGAGGTCCGTGCGAGGGTCCGAAGGTCCGGGCGCCATCTTCCTGCGGCCCAGCCAGGGCTGTGCGTCCGAACCCAGGTCCAGCTGCTTCCCCCACGGTTCCGCACGCGCCTCCGCTTTGGAGGGCACCTCAGTTAGGACTCAAGGTGCCCACTTAGAGTGAGCCAGCGCGCGGGGTAGGAAGCCACAGCAAACGGGTGACAGACAATTTACTGCCCCGAGCTGGAGGGAAAACATGATATATGACCCTCCAGGCCCATAAATTTAAAATATAAAATTGTTTTCCATTTTTCACTTGGTATCGCCCCACCTGCAGCATAAATCTGGCCGGCGCAGCCACGGAGGAGGTGACAGAGGGCTGGAGAGACGCTCACTTGATTCTCCTTCATTTCCTGTCACTTTATTTATTCATGTTTCTGGGCCACACCTTCTGCAAAGAGACTTGATGGAAGATGGAGCCCCGTGAGCCCAGGTCCGGCAGCCACTCTCGGGGGACAAGGGCTTGATGGAGAAGCCACAACGCAGCAGTGGCTGGTTCCCCGCGTCTGGGCCACCCAGACGGGCTCCAAGCCACACTGAGCCACTGGATCTTGGGCAAGGTGCATTAAGGGTCCCAGCGGTGCTTGGGTATCAGGTCCAAGTGTCCCGCGGAAGGGTGTCACTGGACTGCCCCATGGCCTGAGGGACAGCCGTGGCCATGCGACTCTGGCCCAGTGCAGTGTGGCACCTGTCTGTGCACTGCAGTCCAGTCTATCGGCAACCAGACACCCGTCTAAGGCAGCAGCATTTCTATTAGTAATGGTTACATTTCTCAACTGTCTAAAATGCTCTGATTGGGATGGATAGTACCAGAATCAGCGATAAGAAATCAGTTCTACGTTGCCGGGCCTGCCTGTTCTCGGGAGAACCTCAGGCCGTGGCTGGACCTGCGCGCCTTGGCCGTAGCTGGCGTGGTGCTTTTCCTGCCGGTGGCTCTGCAGCACAGAACTTGTCTCGTGAATGCAGGACCCACGCCAGTGAACAGTGAGCAGCTGCTTTTCAACACACCGCGCTTGGTTTTCTGAGCTTATAATATGGCTGCTTCTGTGAGACAGAAAGCGCCACCATAATTAAAAGCACGTTCATTTTCTGATCGCAAAAGTAGATGCCATATATACAAGTATATATGTGGCAAGTTTGCACCTATGCACACACATGCATGTGAGTGTGTGTGCATGCGTGGGAGTGTGTCCCACTTCCGGGGCCAGGCGGCGGCCAGCGCCTCTGCTGCGGCGCTGTCAGGGCTGCTCTCCCTGATGCCGGACGGGTCTATCTCCAGGTGCTGCCCGGGCACAGCCTGGACGTGGTGTCTGGCCAGCATGTGCACATTTAAGAAACTGTCTGCTGGGGTCTCCATGCGGCGAGGTGCCCGAGGCCTGTCACTGCCCCCACAGGCCTGGCTCCCACAGCTTTCCGGGGCCTGCGTGTTCACTGATGGCGAAACCCGACCTTCTTATCTTGGAGTGGAGAGGGATCAAGAGAGTCTCTGCCCTGAAAGTGCCCTCTGGGTGCTGTGGGACGGACGCACGCTGGTGGTGCTCGCAGTCTTTCGGGAGAAGGCTCCCGTGAGAAGCCCTTGGTGAGCACAGCCGGCCCACGGCCTTTGCCTCGCCCCGCTGCTCCTCCTGGGTACGTGGCAGCTTGTGCCAAGGCCAGGCTGTAACACACTGGCTGGTGGGTCTTGCAGCCGCCATCACTTCCACACAATGGCTTGGCTTCACACGGCGTTCCTGTCCCGCCTGGCTGCTCCCTGGGGATCCTTTTCATTCCTGACTTCAGGGAAAGAGCTCAACAGATGACTGCAGGGATGCATATCCCGGGTCATGGCTCAGACAGGGAACAGTGTGTACGGCTGGGGGTCTCCAGGGACAGCCGACTGCTGACGCAGTATCTAACCAGCTGAGAAAATGGCCTCATTAGAGGACTTCCGTGAGCATTTGCCGAGTGACGGCTGAAATGGAAGCGCGGTTGGTTTAAGTTTAATACCAAATCTAGTGGAGTTAATTGGAGTCAAATTGTCTTTTCAATGATGAATGCAACAGAGCGTGAGTGGTAAATTATCTTCCTCTGAGCAACAGAAGACCACCGGGCTGGAATTACTTTTGGAGGTGCAAGGGCCACACAACCATGGGTAACACGTTTTGCAAGTCAGTCTAAGTCGAGTGGGGGAGGCGACTTGTGCATCTCCCGATGATGCCACCCTCGGTTACTATTAGGGGAAACCACTGCGTTATGGCACAGAACTGGGGAGCGGGTTTTCATTTAGCAGGAAATTCATTAGCAAACGCAGGGCCTGGTTGGAGTGCCTCATCTCCACGTGATGCCGGAGAGATCTGAATTGCTATTGTCACACGAGGTGGAGACAGAGTAAATACTCTCCTCAGATCGATCCCATTGATCCTCATTAAAGCAGCCAGTTTGAGACAATGGAGTGGCAGTTCACTTCAGGCTCCAGGTGGAGCCCGCTCTGCCCCGTCCTCTTCCGGTTAAGAGCATCATTAAATGGACGAGAAAACAGCACATTGAGAGGCCAAGTGTTTTATTAATTCACCATCAGAATTATCTCAGCACATTAATATTAATAGCCTCAAATTGGATTCCGTTTAAGAGGTGAAATAAATATGCAGATCGTAGAAGGCCGCACGGCGAGGAGCCGTGTGCGGGGCATGCACCCTGAGCTTCACCCAGGGAAGGCTGAGGCTGCCACCTTCTTCACTGCCCTGGCACGGCCTGGGTGGAGGGCGAGTGCGCACCTGGAAACGTCCACTCCTGAGCCAGTAGCCAGGTGCTGAGCCCGGAGGAACAGGACCTCACTTGGGCTGGCCCAGGCGCTGCAATGATTGGAGTCTGTGTGCTCCCCATCCTCCTCACACGGGGTGCCCCGAGCAGGCCTGGGAGGAGTGACTTCGTGCACGGCCATTTACCTAGAGCAAGATGGAGAAACCAAGCTATGCTGAGATACGCCGAGGCAAGAGATTTCGGGGGGACAAAAATTATTTTCAGGAAAGTCTTTGATATGAGAGCTGTTAGGTAAACTTCTGGAGTAGTTTTTAAACTGTGTACAAGAGATGATCAGAAATGGGCTGTGTTAGAAATCTTATTATAGTAACAGGCACATTGCCAAGAAGAATGGAGTAAGTGGGTTCAAAGAGATGGGGAGTATTTTGAGATCAATAAATAAAATTTTAATGTATTTTTAAAATTTAAGCAGCCACCATATTTTTTGAACACCTCTTATTGATCTGTGTTTTCCAGCAACTAACCTGTGGTGTGTCCTTGTGCACCATATTCACTGACTCTGGTACCGTATGATTTCCGGCTCTTTCCCACTGCCAGAATGCCCAACGTGTATGTCAAAGCAGGGCACGGAGGCAGCAGCGCAGAGTGGCTGGAAGCAGTCGGGGAAGAGGACGTCTAGCCGCTTTAAAAACGGCAAGAATGATGGAAGAGTGTTTGAAGTGAAACAAAAAAACTGAGGGGATTAATGGCAGTGCATCTTTTATTATACTTTTAAAAAATCTAAATACTTCTAAAGGACTTGCCCCGTGCACCACGTGGTGTCAGGCAGCCATGGCTGGCGTCCCTGTGACTGCAGCAGCACCCCTCCAGCGGTGCCGTGGTCACGTGGCCCTGCCCTGTGCAGCCGTCTTCTCACAAGGATACTAGTCGTAGTAGGTTAAGGTCTACCCTCCCAAACTCACCTTACCCTTGACTACACCTGCCAAGGCCGTGTTTTCAATCAAGGGGATGGGGATTAGGGCCCCAGCATGTCGCCGAGGGAGCATATAGTTCGACTAGTAAAGCCAAATAATTTTTGAAAGTGAAAAAGAATGTGCCTGTAAGTCAACATAGGTGTGGGCCTAAGGATGCCACAAGACACACAGAGGAGAGCCAAGCTGTGGGTGGAGGCTGGGGAGGGCAGGGGTGGCTGGGGTCCTCTCTGATGCTGGGAATGGTGGGTGCCACTTGGGCAAGGAAGCCCTGAGCTCCTGAGTAGGTCAGGCACTTCGAACCTGTGTTCTGATACAGAGGGCAGGGGCTCTGGTCACAATCTTCCAGAGAAGTAGTGGGTTCCTGATGGTCGAGCACACGGCCCACAGCTCTGAGGGCAATCTTCAAGAGGGGCGGCAGAGGGCTGAGCTGCATAGGCTCTCAGGGGGTCACCCCAGGCCTGGGGCCTCTTAATCGCGTCTCCTTATCACAGCCTCAGCAGTCACTAAGGCAACTTACACCTGCCCAACACCCAGCTGGGCCGGGCCAGCAGGTGCCTTCACAGCTTCCTCCTAGGCCTGTGACCTCAAGTTCTGGAATAACGTTCTGTCATTCAAATTCTTACTCACCTCCAAACATTTAGGGACCAACATCAAGAGATTAAATTATTACATTATAATGTATTCTCTTACTAGAACCTTTTGGAATAGACATGTATAGTCCAACATAATGGGTACTTTTTATTTCTTAAATTGCATTTCAAATGAGTCATTAATGATTTCTGAGACTCGAACCTTAAGCAGAAAGGAAGTGAGAAGAGCCTGGTCATCAGTTAAAGCACACGCAGACGTACGTTTTTCAGGGAAAATAAATTCAAGAGAAATGTAAATACATTTTTATATATAATCGCTTCCCTAAATAATTCAAAGTACTACCGTACTGAGGGAGGGGTGGTGTTTTTCTAAGTCAACTGTCCTTAATCGATTTTCCTAGATGACTCTTACTGGGACATGGAACTTGGGGCCACTGCTATTTCAGTTGTGTGTTCTGAGCTCGAATTGAGACACCGAGTTGTACCCAGTTACTTTCTCATCACTGTGACTCAATACCTGACACGCACAACTTAGGGGAGGAAAAGTGGGCTCTAGCTCACGGTTTCAGAGGGTCACAGTCCACCCGTGGATGGTCAGCGATACAAGAAACGCACAGCAGGGGCAGAGGTTGAAGGCAGCTCCTCGTGACACTGCCAACAGGAAGGAAGTCAAGTCAAGTCAGAGAGGAAGGATGAAACTGACCTTTATCCTTCCACATCCCAGCCCAGTAATCTGCCTCAGTGTTTCACCCCTTCCGGGTTTAAGCCACCACTGCATGCCTGTCACCCAATCTGCATGCCTGTAGGTCTTCCACCAGATGCCCATGACCCACCCCTCCAGACCAGCCTCCCATCGCCTAATAGCGCATGGTTCCATGACAGTCCCTCACTTCCAAATACCTGAGACTTCCAGGGGGCCTCCCAGATCCTAACCACAACACTCAGTGGTTTGGGTTTCTGTTGTTACTGCTGTCATCATTGTTGCTCTTTAGCCACTGTTTGAGAAACAAGGTAAGGCCACTGCGATTTGCTCACATGACATGGCGTGTTTTCTATGGTCCCTCAGAGGCCAGGCAGCGGAGCGCCACGTAAGGTTTCCCCAGCAACGAGTAACAACAGCCAATCCCTCAATGGGTCTCTGACAAGACACACAATTCAGTTGGTAAAACTAGATCGTATTTTTTGTTGTTTGACACAGAATCTCACTCTGTAGTCCAGGCTGGTCCCGAACGGGCTCTGTGGCCCAGGCTGACCATTCCCAGCTACACTCCCAGCTCCTGAGATAATTCTGGAAAGTGAAAAGGGATGTGACACATGACACGTCAGCTCGTATCCAGGACCTTGGCGAGGTTTCCGGAGAATGCAAGGCTTGGACACAGGCGACCACTTGAGGGTGTGAGGTGGGCACACACCTGGCTCACTGCTGGTCCCCTGGGCTCTGAGCCTGCTTGACTGGAGATGCGACACCCACTGATTAAGAACAAAGTGACTGTATCTGAGGCTCTGTCCTCACAGGTGCAGATGCACTGTTGGTAAGCATTCCTAAGGCTGCCAGCATCCTGTGCCTACCATCGCAGGCCAAGGAGGAAGCTGTGAAGGCACCTGCTGGCCCGGCCCAGCTGGGTGTTGGGCAGGTGTAAGTTGCCTTGGTGGCTGCTGAGGCTGTGATAAGGAGACGCGATCTAGAGGCCCCAGGCCTGGGGTGACACCCGAGAGCCTGTGCAGCTCAGCCCTCTGCCTGCCCGTCAAGACAGGAGGCCGTGTCCTGGATGGAGACCCGTCGTTCCGCTGTCATGTTGGCTAGTTTTACAAATTCCAGAAATCCATCAGTGTGTTCCAACTCATTAGGCTGAGAATACACGAGTGGACATGTGTGGGAGTGAGCCGTGGCATGAGAGGAGGAAAAACACGTGTCCCAGAGCTGTAAGGGAGAGGAAAGCACAGTGCTTGGAGATGGCGGCTGGCAGCTCAACGGGGGGCGCTTCACCTCGTTTCTTCTGTCTCTCATTTCACCCGTGTCAGGATTATCTCAGACTTCCTGGGTACCAAGCACTTCCAGAGAGCCTCTGTGAGGAGACACGCACAGCGGCCCTTTTGATTTAGAAAATTAGAACAAATTGTACTGCTCAGTCTTTGGGGTTTTTCTTAAATAATAGTTTAACAATGAAACATTTCACATCAGTGCCTAAAGAACTATAACCTTTCCCTCTCTCTTTTTTTGTGGCTCCAGAGTCTTCCTACTGAGCTACATCACAGTCCCATTTAATTTTTTGTTTTGAGACAGTCTCACCAAATTGTTAAGTTTTCTGGGCTGGGTGCAAACATACAGACCACTGCCTCGACCTCCTGGAATGCCAGGTTCCCATCACCCCTGGCCTACATACATGTATCTACTATGTTGATACAAATCTGTGCCTATATGAGACAGGGCCTTGTTCTGTACTCCCGACTGGTCCTGAACTCACCAAGCAGTACAGGCTGACCATTCTCTAATCTCAGCCTCCTGAGTGCTGGAATTACAGTCTTGTGCCACATGCCTTGCTAATCTTAATGTGGTACTGGGGGATTGAACCCAAGGTCTTGCACAGGCTTGGTAAGTGCTCTAACCACTGAGCTATGCCCTCACCCCGCCCTACACAACTCTTAAAGTGAATTGCAATACACCGCATGGTGTAAATATGCCACAGCTGAATTGTGTGTATTTATTTTCATAGAGTAGCATTTCTCATTAGATGAACAATTTAAATATTTCACAGTTTTCCACTGTAAACTGTGCCACATTGAACAGCCTTGTACACGGTAGGAATTTGTTTGCCACAAGACTTACTTCAAAACAAAAACGTCAGCCGCTGACTTCGCCCAATCCCACACAAACTTCCCCTACGCGTAGGGTTCACAGTCTCAGTGCAGTTCATCTTCATTTGCAGTTTTCTAATTATGTGAGTATTTGTGCCTATTTAAAAGTCCTCTAATTACTGTATTTCTCGTGAGTATTTTGTATTAGGTTGTTTCTTTCACATTAATTTGTAGGTCCTCTTTGTGTGTCAGGGATATTACAGAGATTGTAAAAACATTTTCTTTCCTGTGTGTGTGTTACTTTTTCATCACAGTGACTCAACACCCACAAGTTAGGGGAGGAAAAGTTTCTTTTCAGCTCACGGTTTCCGAGGGCACAGCTCACTAGGCAGTGGCCAGTGCCGTGGCAGAGGTAGGGCCAGCTTCCAACCACCTGGCAAAGAGGGGGCCAAAGCTAAGTCCAGTCCCGGTGGGAGGTAGAGGCACATATGTCTTTCCAGGTCCTGTCCCCGGGATCCAGCCCTTCTGGGTCCGGCCTTACAGGCGTGGCTGTCATCCACCACAGGCCTGTAAGCCAATCCACACCCCTATAATACATCCCACACGCCCAAGACCCCCCGCGCTACACAGACCCCAATCTCCCAGCAGCTCACAGCTCCATAGACAATCCACAGCATGCAAATACACGGGACTTTTGGGGTTCCGGATCTGCAGCACAGCAGTGTGCTAGCTGGTTTTAGACTGCTCATGGCTGCACCGGCACGGCTACTCTTGCCCATAGGGAGCACAGTTGGTGTTAGATAGCAGAACGACAAAACCATTCCCTTCTCCATGGGTATGGATAGCGCAGGCACGCACACAATTATTTTAAACTTCTCTGCTCTCGGTTTACAGATGACTTCATAGAAATGCATGTGTGGCGAAGAGAGCACTCTCGCGGCTGAGAGCTTGGCGGGCCATCCTCGCCGTGGCCCTGGGCCCTCCTCTGGCTTCTCCTCTCTGCTGACCACTGAGCATGTGGCTGGGCAAACAAGCACAGTGCTGCCTCAGAGGGGGTTTGTGTTTTTGATCTTGGAGATCAAAAAAAAAATTACTTTACTACATTAAAACAATTAATTGACGGCTTTTAAATTTTCAAGTTTTGAGGTTCCCTTTAGGTTAACATCTATTTTCTTTTGAGACGGTGAGCTACACGGCTTCTACTGGGAAGTAGCATCATCTTCACATTCTTAATTTGCTACTGACTGTGTGGTTACTTCATATGTGATGGGCACATGCCCACGTTCCTGACTCAGAAGAACTGTGAGAGGATAAAGATCTGTTGTTTACAGCATCAGAGTTGCAGTTTTATTTATTTATTCAATTAATTTTTTGGAGGCAGAGTCTTGCTCTGCAGTGCAGGTTGGTCCTAAACTTACTGTATGGCCTAGGTTGGATTTTGCTCCAAGAAATTCTCCTGCCTCAGCCTCCTGAGTGCGCAGATTGCAAGAGTGCACCACCGTACTTGGCTAACTACATATATATATATATATATATATATATATATATATATATATATATCATATATATATATGAACTACAGATTCAGTGATACACTGGAACAGCATGGCTTGGGGCACAATGGCCACCACCCCACTCGGACCAAGCTTTCCCTCCCTCGAACCCTCACCCTCTGCCTTCTCCCCTGGCCTCACTCTCAGAGAGTCTCCATTCTTAGCAGGCCATCATCCTCCTTCCTACCCTCTCACGCTGATGCCTTTTTAGGCAATCATTTTTTTTGTGAATTTCATAAAGGAACATCTGCCGACAAGTCTTTTGTGCTTGGCCCACTGTACTGAGCATTACTGACTTAAGATGCCCCAATTTTCTTTCAAATGCTTTGTATCTGTCTTTCCTTACGGCTGCATGGTATTGCATTCCGGTGCCTGGCTAATTTTTATGTGGTGCTGGGGAACCAAACCTAGGGCCTTGTGCATGCTAGGAAAGCACTCTACTGAAATAGCACCCCTGCCTACATCTCAGATTTGGAGGCCTGGACAACTGTGAGGCCCATGTCCTCATCCGCAGACCATGGGTGGGAACTTGGCCTGCTATAAACTATTCTTGAAAATCGCTGAAACAAACTCGAGTTTAGCTGACTCATCGTTGCTATTTTTAGACTTACTGTTACTGCCTTATTTTATGTGGTGAGTTCACTTCAAGTTTTAAGATATTCAATTAATTTACATAAATGCATTTTAAATGGTGTCCTGAAGCATACTTTTTCTTCGAATACTTACAATGTATTTCTTCTCTAATAGGAGAGAGAAACCTTGTTTCTCTCATTCTTCCATAAGAAGCATTTCTGTTCAAACCACCTTGAACCACATAATTACATGTTTCCATCATTGTCTTGTTGTGACTCCAAGATTTTTTCACACTTAGGCATCAGTATTACTGATTTCTTTTGTTCTTCGTGATTTCTCAAAGCCCACGTTGTTTTCTTCCTCGGTTTTTGCTGGAGCACATCCTCAAGCAGTTTTTGCTTTCTAGTGGTAATCTTTCCGAATTTGCTGTTGAACATATTTGACATTTTTTTGTTTCATCTTCAAACTTTAAAGCTTATGCTAGTGCCGAGGTGTAAAGTATTTGTCATTCTGAAGCATTCCGCTTCCTCTGATGTCGGTCCCCCAATTTTGGAGATTAAGGATTCTCTCTTCACGTCTCTTTCCCTAAGCATGTGTAAGTTCAGGGCTGTTGGCTTCTGTGGATTTGGTGCTGCTTTTCCCATGGCCTTGCCTATGACGATTTCATCAAAGACTCGTCTTAAACACCAGGTGAGGTCTGCCGTGACTCTGGAGCTGCAGCCAGCGGGACAGATCCTGCCACACGGCCACAGCCCTCCTCTCCACCTGGCACAATCCAGGGCGGCTCTGGTCACCTGTCGTCTTGTGACAGAGAACACTGAGCCGAAGCCACCACCTCCATGAGCCCCATGCGAGGGCTCTGACTTCTAGCTGATTTTGCCCAAGGAAGTTCCTCTGCCCCACAGCCCCGCGGCCCTGCTGTCCGGAACACGGAGCGCTTCCCGGTGCAGCATCTCTTGTCCCCAGGCTTCTATTCCTGCTCTGCAGACTGTCTCTGGAGCCAGCCTTCTTGGAAGCTCTCCTCGCAACCACCTTGTGGTCACCAGGTGGACTCACCTAAGAATGCCTCCGTGTCTCGGCTTTCTTTCCCTGGCAGGAAGGGCATTCTTCCGGCCTCCCCTTCTTTCTCCAGGATTGGGTCTCCCACCATGTAACTCACCCGCTATTTGTATGTGACGTCAGGGAAAGGACACGTGACCCTAGCATTCCCTCCTAAGTCTTGCTCTCCTTCAAGAGCCAGCTCCACGGTTGCCATGTGACATGAGAAAGACTGCCGCCATGACTGCCTAGCTCACTACCCGAAGCTTCCCCCGAGGACATGGCGCTGCTGCGGTCTCCCTTCTACGGGCAGTGGCAGGCTCCTAGCTCCGCGAGAAGGCCAGCCACCAAGCGCAGTGTCCGGCGAGTAATGTTTTGATCATTCGGCTGTTCTTACTCATGTATATCAACATAGCAGACTGCTTGCTTTTATCTCATATTTAATATTCGCAATTAATCAGAAAGCATGTCTTACCTACCAACCCACCAGCAGTTATGTAGAGACAGTGAATCTTGTGGTAAGAACAGCAGACCATGGCATCCTGCGGGCAGCTCGCAGGACAGCTGCTTCTCCACATCCACTCACTGTGGGAGGACAGTGACAGCAAGGATACAAACCACTCAATTCTCCTTGGAAGCCCCGTTGGGCTGCCCGTGGGTAGAGCGTAGGAAGCCCGTTGGGCTGCCCGTGGGTAGAGGGTAAGATGCGGGGCTGCCAGACAACAGTGGCAGACAACCGTGAGCCAGTTGACAGCCTGGTCCCTCACCATCTCCAGGGAGACTGAAGACCACCGAGTGGCTCCCACCCAGGAGGGGCCCAGGCTCTCCAACTCATGACCTCAGCTGGGAAGAAGGCCCCACCCAAGACACCCCCTTGCCAGTCTCCGCCAGGCTCTCTCATATCTCTTCAACCCATCAGCCCTAGTCACAACAGCCAAACGCTATTCACGGTCACGTAACTGAAAATGTCAACACTACTTCGGTCACTCACAGCACTCGTCAGAGTCGGAGCAAGGCTCTGCTTCCCAAGCCCGAGATCATAACATTCCAAGCCATCATCTCTCTCTGCAAGGCTCTCTAGCTGAACCACAGTGGGCAAAGGCCCAAGTCGCAAAGTACCCAGAACTGGCGCTGGTCCCACCGCCTCCCAAGTATGCGCGTGTCAGCTCATGAGCACATTAGTTCTTGCGCACATCAGAGCATGGTGTCGGGCACGGGCACAGCAGACCACACGTAAGGCATGCGTGGCAGATATGCATGCAATGGAGCATGTGCACGTCAGAGCATGTGCAAGTCAGGTATGCACAACTGCACAGGCCCGCCATTTCTCACATGACACGGGTTTTCCGACATATGAGTGAGAAGGTAGAGCTTCCGGTTGCTAGATCTGAGCTTTAGGCAAACTGTGCCCAGGGAGCTGCGTAAACAGTGAAGAGATACTAATTCAGACTCGCAGCCTTTGGAGCCGTGTTGTTTTTAGGCAACTTCCTTGTCTCTAACGTTCCCTAGGATGTGCTCAGGTAAAGCCTTAGCTGAAGAGTTAGAAGGGGTAGGGGCGCTTCTCCCTGTACCCCTGCGCTGAGCTGGCTTTCCCAGCACTGGGCCGCGGCTCCCTCAGGACGTGGTCCCCATGCCACTCTTTGGGGACTGGTGAGGAATTACAATTCAAGATTATTTACTTTCCCAGTCAACTTAATTAAAACCCTGAAGTTCCTGCCTATTCAAGCTAAATAATGTAATTAAAAAGACATTTGGTTTTTCACCTGCTCATTATACCATTTACAGTAACAAATGTTTTTCCCGAAATTACAAAATGGTTTCCATTTTTAATCTCCTGGTTCATAATTTCCCACTCCCCACCTTCTGATCTGCTCCATTCAGGCTGAAAGTGAGCCTTCCTGAGGAGGTGGGTGTCTTGCTTACTGTGGGCGACGGGACAAAATTAATAGACAATGGGTCGACAAGCCAAAGATCTCCAGCCTGCTCGCTCTATTCCATTTCCTAGACTAAAAAAGAAAGAAGGAAAGAAGAAAGACAGAGGAAAAAATACCCATAACAGGAACATGGATAATAATTTGGTTTTTTTCAAGCATATTATTAAGATTAATGACTATAAAGAAGTATACATATATATGTAGCACAAGTGAGAATTTATAGGTGTGTGTGTGTGTGTGTGTGTGTATAAAATTGCACATAATAACTTGCAAATAAGGGTTCTATTAAGAGTGTGAGTCTACAGGCATTCAAGAACAGAGTTTGGGTATTTCTCTACATATTATATTTTAAAACAAGTTCATGTGAAGTTCATAGAAAAGGTAAATTTGTCATTTTGAGCTGCAACCCTAAGTAGGAAGACGGTAGGGAAGAACAGCTGTGAGGTTACTGTAATGTTTTAAAGGGACAGCTATAAATTGCCATGACGTTTTTATGGAGTTTTTTAACCTCTGGCCTTTGGAGGGGGAAAATCAATAAGATATTAAGAGAATCATGAATTAATGTTTCATGGAGTGCAGGCATCAGTAGGAAGGAGCTCAGAGGTCTGGAGAGACGTCCCGCGCGCCGGCGTGGAGGTGGGGCGTGGTGACGCTCTGCGCGGGGACCGGCCCAGGTGTCCTCTGAGCACAGTGAGGGCAAGGCTTGGCAGTGCGGCAGGACGGACGGAGAATTCAGGGTCGGCTGGGATGTCGCGGTGAAATCCTCACGGAAACGAAAGGCAGTCAGTCCTTGGCTTTAGGTGACCTCGAGGTGGAGGGTACTGGGGTGGATTTGTGATGGCTGCCATGGCTCCTGTTTGGAATCCCCGGGCTCTGGGAATGCAGGCGGTATGAGCAGTGTCTCCTGGCCTCAGCTGAGCTGAGCGGACAGTCTCTTCGGTGGTCCCCAGGACCTGCCTGGATTCCTTTATGTGGCTCATGGGTGGGGAAGCCAGGCCACAGCCCCTGTACCTAAGACAACATGTCCATTCGCGTTTCTTTCCACCCCAGCCCCGCCCTTTCCAGACAGGCCGCCTAGGCAGGCCTGCAAGAACGGGGGCTCCCACGTGAGGCCGGTCCCACCGAGGGCCAGGTTAGTATGCCCTGTGGCCATCGCGTCCCCACACCCAGAGTGAAGCCTGTGTCCCGGGCGCTCAACAGATGAACAAAGACACCCGGCCTGGTGCTGAGCCTTGCCTGCCAGCTCTTTCGTCTCTGGAGAGCTTCAGACGGGAGGCTCAGCTGGCAGCACAAGACTCGGGGGCGGGAGGGCACTGCCTGGTGGGGCCCTGACGTGGAGTCCTGGCTCCGACATGCACCTCCCCCTGCAGAGTGGCGGGGCTGCAGGGGCTCGGCCCCCTTGCTGGCTGCTTCCTGGAATGTGTTTCCTCCTTCCCTTCCCATGGGCAGACTGGGTGCTGGCTCCCTCACGCCTGCCGCCAACCCAGGTGGTCCCTCCACAGCTGCGGAAGCTGAGAGGCCCTGGAACCGGGTCTGCTGCCCACCCCCATCCTCCGGGAGCGGCCCACCGAGCCAGTGCTGGCTGTACCACATCTGCCTGTACCCTCACCGAAGCTTTGGTCGGAGTCACTGATTTCGTTGCAGCTATCTCGAAACAAGGACCTCGCCCTTCTCCAGACGGCAGCGGAGGTAGCCTTCTTCCTTGCAGGGTGGGCACCATGCTGTCTCCCAGCCCACAGGGCAGAAGGGACATCTGCTTCTTAGGGAGACCGCAGCTACACAAGGACCTACTGTGGCGGCTTGGGGGTCTCGCACCCACCCTCGCCGGCCTGCGGAGTCCTGGGCCTCCGGGACACTGACTGCGTGTTCAGAGCTCAGCGTTGGCCTGTGCTGAGACAGTCGCTGCAAGAATAGCCGCCCGCTTCCTAGATGTGTGGCAGGGCTGGGACCCCTATTCTGCTGGCCGCAGAGAGGAGGGGAGAGGGGCCAGACACAGCGAGAGGGCCAGGAAGAGGCAGCTGTGTCTTCCCCGCACGAAGGCCAGGCTGGCCAGTCACTGCAGAGGGACAGCTGGGGCAGGGAGGGGTAGCAGAAAGGGGCAGAGCTCTGTGTGCCTAGATGCTGGGGCCCATGTTGAGGGCAACCAGTGTCCCAGATGATGCTGACGCACAGAGGAGGCTGCAGGGGCACAGCCTTTCTGCTTGCTGGGCAGCCATGGCTGCTGCCAGCTCGGGAGGCTATTTTGGGAATAGTGGTTAAGTCAAACCAGACGGCAAGTGGGAATGTGGGAGCCAACAGGGCGTGACAGTCCCCCGTGGCTGGGGACCCTCAGAGGTGCGCCTCACAGGCCGGCCCTTCCAGAGAGGGGGCGCAGGTGGGAGCAGGGCTCTGATGTGAGCTGCCTCGTGGGGGCAGACTAACAAACTGTCCCCAGGAACCTTCGGGCCTGTGCGGGGCCGAGTCCCTGCGTCCCAGGGGCTAGAAGGAGTCCGCGTCCAGCTGGCAGCCAGGGGAGGACCTCAGACGCGGCCCGTCCCATCCCCAACGTGCGAGGTCTCCTTGGTCCCTGTCTGACTGGGGATTGTCTGCAGGCGGAACACGCGGTCACCTGCCCACGGTCCAGAGGCCACTGCAGCGGCGTGTGGTTAAAGGCACACACCGCCTCTGACCGCACCTTCAGGTGGGTCAGCGCAGGTGCACAGCCTGTCCATCGCGAGGCAGACGCCACAGCGGAGCTGACGGTGAGGAAGGAGCCCGACGCTGAGCCGGGCGGTGCCATCCCCGGAGACGCATGTGGATGGTCTCCTTTACACCCCGGCCCCCGCGGAAGACCGCAAGCTCCCGAGGGGAAACCAGGGAAGCACAGAGCACAGAAGGGTGAATGGGAGGAGGAAGAGGGTCGGCGGGGCTTGGGGGCGCCGAGTCTGGCCGCCCCGCTCGTACCGGGCGGCGGGAGGTGTTTCGCAGGGAGAGAACACTGGCCCCGTCCGCTCTGTGAGTCACGGAGATCCAGCCACTGGCCAGCACCTGCCCCACACAAGGCACCTGTCCCTCTGCCGGGAGAGGGGGCACTGAGCAGGGTGGGAGGTGGAGAAGCAGCCGCCGCCGGCCCCCCCCGGCAGGCCCCACGCGAGGCTGCCCCGGTCTGCACGGCCTGCACTGTCGCCGAGCCTTGTCCCCAGCCCGAGAGTCTCCGTGCCCTGCTCTGCACTGGGCTTGACTTGCTGCTGGGCGTGTGCCAGGCGGGTCAGGGCCCCGGGTTCTCAGCTGCCTCAGGAGACGCTCCTTGGTGGCCACATTACAGCTGGATGATGCGCAGAGTGGAAAATTGTCCAAGGCAGTGGATTTCGAACAAAATGACCATGAATAACATATCCCCAGACAGCCCCGTCAGGCTTTCTGTGGCGGCTGCATTTGTAATCACGGAGCACAGGGTGCACCGGCAAGTCTCGGGACGTCCCCGCGCCGTCCACGTGTTTACAAACAGAGGCAGCAGGCTTTGAGCCTCCGATGGCGTGGCCACGTCCGACGTGACTCGCCTGCAGGCTCTGGGGAGGAGACAGGGAGAACGCAGCGTTAAAAATTCATCACGAGTGCTGCTTTCTATCTCAAGAGCCAAGGGAGCAAAAGGCTTTTCTGCAGGGCCCAGGGAAACAGAGTTCAAATACCGCGAGGTTGCAGGAGCAGATCAGAGCCGGCGCTTCTCTGCCAAAGCCTGCAAGGTAATTCTTTCTAGTGTCTCGGTCCAGACAGCCCGAGGATGACTGAGCCTAAGATGCCAATTTGCTGAGCTTTGTTCGGCCTGTGAAATGAGTGGTTGGGCTGCAGAGGTGGAGGCAGGGAGGACGGGGGTGAATCCGGAAAGCAGTGAGCACGCCACCGTTCCCCCGAACCTTCCCGGCATTCCCGCCAGCACGGCTCCTCTCCGGCTGATTCCCCATGGGCCCCTTTCCTGAAAGTCAAACAGCAACAGCCCACTTGACATTCAACAGGGGAGTAAGTGAGAACAGCGTGCCTTCTGTGTCTCTCTGGGCGGGAGCAGTCTTCCCCAAGAACACGGCGTCCCTTAGTACAACGGTCCCCAGGCTTTCTGGCACCAGGACCTGGCTTTGTGGAAGAGTTTTTCTGTGGGGGGTGGGGAGAGGACGGCGCCAGCATCCCTGCCTCATGTCCCCTCAGATCATCAAGCACTAGATCCTAGGTCACTCGTGTGGCGTTTCACAGCTGGGTTCACATGAGGGTCGAGTGCTAATCTGACAGGAGGTGGCACTAAGGTCATCACATGAGCTTTGCACACCGGCTTCCCAGTGGGTTCCGTGCCGCAGCGCCCAGGACAACACAGACACCTGGCCCTCCCACCCAGGGGCTCAGCAAGTAACCACAGAACCGTTTCCACCCCGGCAGCCTTTGAGTGGGGCAACTGCTGCCAGAACCCCCCGTTCCGGAGCTGGCTTCATTTTAGGGTACCACCTGTGCCCCTCGACTCTCAGGGGATTCATCATGTCAGCAGCACCAGCATTGCTAAATTGGCTCCTGCTTGTCACCAGCCTGAAGGACAGGCATGTCTTCCTGTGCACAGCCACCTCTGCATGTCACTCCTGCTCCCTGTGACATGCAGCATGTGTTGTCACTCCTGAGGGCCCAGAGAGCAGCTGGCCTGGAGCACCACAACTTGTGCCTGTGTCCCCAGAGCTCGGGTCCTGGGCTGCCCCCTCGGGAATGGGGTTTCCCCAGAGCATATCCTCTGATCACAGGCGGCTAGTTAATGTTTGTTTGGCGATTACCTGGCTAGTGTTCACGTTAGACATTTACGTGTTTGAGTAGTAACAGAAGTCATTCTACTCATCTCTGTACGTTCACAGGTGCTGGGTACATGGGCTTAGGTTTAAGCAAGCAATGGCTTACTCTGTGTCCGGATTTGCAGCACTGCAGCCTACATGTCTGGTAAACATGGGCACGCCCCTGCGACCTGCTCAGTTCTTCCAAGTGACTTCCATGGATGAGCCAGCAGAGAGCTGGCTGGCATGAGGCTGTCAAGGACACCTGCTCTGCCAGACTACGCGATTCCAGAGGCCGGCTGAGCAATGTGAGCGCAGAGGTCCGCCTGCCCCCTGCCCCAGGCCCCGTGTGTAGCAGGCATGGCCAGGTGGTGTGCTTTGGACCTAACATGTTGGTAGAGATGACGCTCTGAATGAAGATTTGCAAAGAAATGGAACGTGTTACTGTCCCTACCCTACATGTGCCCAGGTTGGGGATTCCTCCATACAGACCCCAGAAAAAGAAGAAAGGTCAGGCATGCTGGCAGTCTACCCCACCTGTGTTGTGTGTCGCCCACAGCAGGGGCTGGGCTCCCTGGCACTGTGCCGACCCTCACGCAGGTGAGCGACGGGCCTGCTTGTGAACACGCTCGGTGAGTTTGTCTCCCTGGTGCTTCTTAGAAACTGCTCCCCCTCATCTTTCTTTTGGCTTTTATTGTGCGTGCGTGTGTGTGTGTGTGTGTGTGTGTGTGTGTGTGTGTGTGTGTGTGGTGTACAGGATGGATGTGCAGCCCGGGGCCTTCGCTGGGACCTACGCCCCCAACCCATTTTTAGTTTAGATTTTGAGACAGGGTCTCAGTAAATTGCTAAGTTAACCAGGCTGGGCTCAGACTTTTGATCCTTCTGCCTCAGCCTCCCAGAGTACTGGCATGACAGGCCTGGCTACTCCTGCTTGTGTTAAATGCCAGTACACTGGCCATTCGAGCTTGCTGTCAAATCAGTTTAGTTCTGGTAAGTCCTGCCTGTGGGGGTGATCCTGATTTGTAGTCAGTACATTCTGAGTGACCAGCCTGGAGCCAGCAGCCAAGTGGAAACCCAAGACCGCGCCTTCGAGCCGAGAGTGCAGGCCCTCCTCACTCCGTCCTCCAGCTCCAGCGGTGCAGGAGTCAGCCTGGGGGACACAGGTGCAGGACAGCAGCTGGCCCACAGCAGACCCCACGGGCTACGGGCACTGCTCTGGGAAGCGAGATGAACGGACGGGCCCTGCACATTCAGCAGCTGAGGTTCTGTGCTGCCCCGGGAAGGACGGAGCTTTGGGCTTTGGTAAACATGAGGAGAGGTTTCTGGCCCACTTTTCTGAGAATCGGGCTGTGAAGCTGGATGACAGGCTTCCATCTAACAGGCACAGCCTCCCCGCTGTGCCACGGAGTCACAGTTGCTGGTTCCCCACTGTGGGCACTGATGAGGGTCACGGCAGGACCCGCAGAGGCTCCAAGTGAAAGCTACTTGCAGATGGCGTAGGCGGGTTTCGTGGTACACACCTGTCACCTCAGCACTCTGGAAGGCCCAGGCAGAAGGATCACAAATTTCAGCTCAGTCTGGACAACTTAATGACTTTGCAAGACCCTGTCTCAAAATAAAAACCAAAAAGGACTCAGAAAGAAGCCCCTGAGTTCAGTCCTCAGGGCCGAACAACAGAAAAGAGGACACGCACTTGCCAACATCCCACCCAAATGGCTCGCTGTTGAACTGGAGGGGCAGATCTGGCTGCCTTCTGAGGCTCCTGGGTGGAGCTGGCTCCCGAGACCACAGCTCTGTCCTCCTGGAGGAGCTGGGCTCTGACGCTCGCTCGCAGCTCCCGCGTGGCGGTGGGTAGCTGGCGGTGCCCACTCCGTGCTCTCTCCACCCTGCTCTCTCTCCCTGTCCTGCCCCCGGGCCTCCCGCCCTCTCCTAGAGCTGCCTGTGGATGTGCTGGCATCTGTGCGGGACATGCAGAACCATGTGGGTGGGGTCTGGCGTGGGTGCGGAGGCAGTTCCTCTGGAGAGCGCCGGGTGCTGCTCAGAGGAAGCCACGGACTCAGGGGGCCAGACTGTGCACTGAGACCAGTGTTCTGTGCCACCAGTCTGTGTCTCAGTCACTTGCTGGGCATCCTTCATGGGCAGGCCCTGCACCAACATTTGCAGCTCGTAAGTGTGAAGATCAAATTCTCAGTGTTGCAGACTCTCAGAAAACAGTAATTACTGAGCAGCATGCGAGGTATGACTCAAAGACACAACGTGGGTTTAAACAGCTTTTCTGGAAGTTGTTCTCATGGCTTTTTGTGCCACTGTGACTGCCGCAGAGTCCTAACTTAACTCAAAAAATTCCTTTTCATGATCTTTTTGACTCTGGGAAGAGACAGGAGCCAAGAGCGCCAGGTTTGGTGACGGAGGCAGGAGAGGACACCACGCTGTGTGCACGAGCCGCCTTTCCGCTGGGTGGTGCCCACCAGTGGCCCCCTGTGCTTGCTCACGTCTCTTGGAGACCCTCAGGAAAGAGGCCTCCGGCGCTGCTGCACAGTGGAGGGAGGACGATGGGGGAGCGTGTTCAGACGGAGGGAGTGCATTCTAGGGGGGTGGATGGCCACGTGTCTTTACCTGTAACATGCTTTTGAAATTTTCCCTTTCACTATATTTTGTGCTCATTCTGTTTGTCCACAAGCTCTGCAAGACAAGTTTCTGCGGCGGGTTAAGAGTTGCTGTTGAGAGCAGAGTGGAAAGAAACTCAAAGCAAGGTTCTCGGGTAAGGCTGTCTTTCTATCAAAGTATGTAAGGAGCAAAACAAGGGGATAAATTAGTAAGATAAATGTTACCTTCAATAAAATAGAGGAGTTTGACAATGACCAACAGGCCAGGAAGGGACAGCGTCAGACCGTGTAAAAGATTTGTCATGCTCAAAAACTGTAGCCGCCTGACAACTAGAGCCAGCTGTGAGATCTGCGGCTGTCTGTCAGTGGGTCGAGAAGATGCAATCCTGCTCATCATCAGGGAAGGCCGCAGCAGAGCAGGCCACAGACCCAGGACACCTCCAGGGAGCGTCTGCGCCACCTCCCGTGAGGACCTGCAGATCCTGCGGGAGCCTCTGGAGGTCGAAGGGGATGGTGGTGCTTGGATGTGATGACGTCAGATTTGTCAGGGTCTGTCTGTGACTTATGTCCCACGAGAAGCTGAATATTCTTCCACACAACCTCCTCTGTCTCTCCTTCCTGCCTTCTTGAGCCATAAGAATTAGTAATGATCACAAAAGAAACAAAGAAGGAACCTGGCTCACAGGCAGAGGGAAGGAGAGAAGGAAATTAACATAAGCCAAAAAGTAACTGAATAGCACACACGAGACAGTGTGGAATGCTCCGGGTGGGAAGGTCGGCCCTAACTCGAGAAGCTACAGACCATTCAGCTCCCTGAACATGAGCTCACAGAGTCAAGATGAGCAGTGCACGTCTACAGAGCGTCAGGGCTCTGGGAACATGGGGAGAAAAAACGAAGAGATTTGGAGAAATCAGATAAACCAAGGCCAAAAAACTAGGACCAATATAAGCAAACCTGACGCGGGCGGGAAGCAGGGATCCGTCGCACGGAGCAGGGGGCGCCCACCTGCTGCCTGTCCTCTCCCCCCACAGACCTCTATTCTTGATTGTCTGCTGCGCTCCTCACCCAAGTTAACTCACGAATGAGACAACAGGTGGGCGTGTCTGAGAACAGCCATCTCGTTCAGTTGAGATGAACCACTAGGCCAGAGATACACACGCCGTCTCCGGAGCCAAGCAGCAACAACACCCAAAATCAACCACAGTGTGAAATACATTTCATGAACAATGAGGCGAGTGAGGGAGTGACAGGCAGGACAGGCCTGGTCGGGCGACTCGGGTCCACGTGAGCCAGCAATTAGGCCGAGTGTGAGTGGGTTATGCATCTGATTTAAATTTTACAGGTTGTCGCACAGTCAAATTACACAACCTTAATTGTAGTTTAAGAGGTATGCTTTTAATATTAGCACAAATGCCATCATTATTGACCCTAAAGTTATTCAAAAGATAAAGGCAATAGAAAAACTTCATGTCAATGCATTTGAAATATGCATCCAATGGAAGGGATAAGCTCTTGTAAAAGTGGCGTATCAAAACTGGTGCGACACACGTGAGTTCCGATAAATCATGGCATAGACCTGAGTGCACGATTAAGAATACGCCCAACAAAAAATTCGGACTCCCCAATATTGAGAAAATGGAGGGAATTCACACCTCACAAGGTTAGCATAATCCTGAAGTAAAAATGACACAGTGATTGAAGAAAATGGCAGACCAGTAACTTTTTTTAAAAGGAACAAACACCCTAACAAAACACAAGCAACGTACATGATGTGTACAAGTGCATGATGTAATAATAGGTGACACACGTGACGGATAACACGTCCGGCCTGCAGGACTGCAGGGTGTAGGTGTGCATCGACACTTAAAAAGTCAGGGTGCATCATCAAATTGACAGAACACAGGAGCAAGAGCGTGCAAGCAGCGTAGCTGGCTGAGAGCGGCACTTGGCAGCATTCAGCGCTGACTCCCACGGAACGCGTGGACCAACCCCGCCGACGAAGACCAAAGCGCAAAGAGGCACCTGCGGTCGCCCCGCTGAGAGTCATCGCAGGGCCAGCGTTCACCACATCTGCACCCTGTCCTTGGGACGCCGCGAATTTGGTATGGAAAAGGAAAGAAAGGAAATTGTGAGAATCAGAAAGAAAGTGACTTTTTGATTTTTCGACTTTGTATGCGGAAAGTGCTGCCCCTATGGAAGTGACTGAGATCGGTTGGTAAGTTGATGAATAAAGCCACGGAGCCCACGGTTACACAAAAACAACAACTGGTTTTTATGTAAGTAAAGCAATTGGAAGATACAATTTTATAAAGTACCAGAGGTCAGCCCCTCTTCATTCTTGGTAAGGTCTGGAGGGTGAGTTACACTTGCAGGCGGTACTGCTGCTCACCCACACTCACGTGTATTCTCTACCTTTTACTTTTTTTTTTTTAAACAACCTTTCAAAAATGTGAAGGTCAGACTGGAGGAACGGCTCAGCAGTTAAAGCACTTGCTTAGCAAACACTAAGTCAAGCACTAAGTACTCAAGAGCTCGATTCTCCAGCACACATACGCGGGGCGTGGGGGCGCACGTCTGTAATCCCATCATTCCGGAGGCTGAGACAGGAGGATTGTCCTGAGTCCAAGGACACCCTGGGCTCCACGGTGAGTACAAGACCAGCCGGAGCTATAGGACCAGACCCTGTCTCAAAATAAATAAATAAAGTGAGGGTGACTCCTGGCTCCAGAGCCCCATGAACCTCAGGCTCAGCCGAGCCATGGCGTGTCATTTACGGACCCTTGGCCAGACTACAGAAGGGTGTCAAGGAAGCAGTACGAAACTTGCGTGCCATGTTACACTGAAAACGAAAACCCGTGATGAGAGGGAGAAGAAGCAAGTAACAGAACATTGGAATTCGACAGGGCGGTCTTCAAACTGAATTGTCCTGTGAAGACCTGATCTCCAGTGAAGCAACGCTGAGGACCTCTGTGTGCCAGCCAGGGTCACTGGAGAAGGCAAGGAGGAGGTACTCGGGCAGAGGCCCTGGACCCGGGACGCCACGGCCTCCTGTGACCCGGAAGAGGTGTAAGTATCAAGCTCACAAAAGGCAGAAGACTTACATGGCCTCTGTTTTAAAAATACATCAAAAGACTGAAAGAAAAAAAAAAGACAGTAAAAGACAAGGTAGTTGGCTGTCCAATGCCCAGGCGCTGTGCAGTGATTCAGAGAGCAGGAGTGGTGGGCAGAGTCTCAGACCGGGAGGGTAAAAACAAACAGCCCCTGGGGGAGAGTCCACCCAGTGCCCTGCCCTGCCCTGCGGGTCTTCTGCCCCAGACCCCTGTCTATCGGTGTGATAGTGTTATGTTATGCCCACCACGTGACAGCTAATGTGAGAAAGGCCAGGGGCTGGCCTGGGCGAACAGGGGACAGCATTCATTCTCCCTGATACTAGGGTGTGAGCTTGTACAACCAGCTAGAGCGTCTGTGGCAGGATCACCCCAGCTGAAACATATCCACCCCAGAACGGCAGCGCCAGCCCGAAGCTCGGGTGCTACCTCCCACGGGACGCCGCACGTCGCCCCATGCATGGGAAACACACCGGAGTGCCGGAAGCCTGCGGCCCGCCACTCGGGGATGTGACCCAGAGGCTGTCCGTACTCCTCGCAAGCAGAGGAAAACGCAACAGGGTTCTGAGGTGGACAGATAGTTTCCAGCAGTGGGGACTGAACCTGGGGCCGTGACGCGTGCCAGGCAAGTGCCCTGTAATGGCAGACTGTGGTATGAGGCCACTCATGACCGCTGTCCTCTTTGCCCACAGCTTTGGCATAAGCTCTTTGACCTGGCTTGGTCCTGCTGGCACCGACGAGATCACAGCATTCCTTCAGGCCAACATGTGGAGAATGCTCTCTGGCAGGTCTGAGGAGCCCCAGGACCTCTCTCTGAGGAAGCCCGGGGTCATGGGGGAGACGCGGGCGGTACAGAGCTGGACAGAGCAGGTACCGCCAGCCGGGGAGCAGCATGTCTGTCATCTCAGCATGGCCTCGGAGCTGGCCACAGAGGCCAGCCGGACCGGCAGCGGAGGCCTGCCCAGAGGCCAGGGAGACGACGGCTCTCTGCTACTGTTGTCTGCCTGCTGTTAGCCGCTAACTTAGGTAACCACTTGTTACACAGCTGCGGCTAACCTGGAATCGGCTGGAGTGCCAGGAAGCCACCGCTGTAGGAATGCGGCCGGTGCTTTTGCCTTCAGGGACACACTCTGGAAGAGGCTGTGTGTTGGAGATGGCACTGGTGAGCATCTGGATGCACAATCCCAGGGGACCCACTTGGGCAGGTGGGGTATTTTTCATCGAAGATGGCTGAGCGTCTACAGAAACAGGAGTTGCTCTCTGATGTCCCCCTTCTGCCTGAGAGCTGGGCTCAGATCTCCCTCTGAAGAGACGGTCCCCCTTCCCAAGCCGGGCTCTGACGATGGACTCGTCTGTAGAGACAGCCCTGCAGAACAGACCCCGCTGGCACGCTGCCCTCCCTGCCCCAGTGCCGTGGGACGGCATATAAGCTCTGCTTCTCTGAGGTTCACTTCTGGCAGCTCTTTTGCATGCAAAGTATTTAAAAATTGTTTTTTTCTCCTATTTAACCTGTCCTTTGTTAGCTAAGTTCGCAGGCCTCTCTGGTCCTGAGCCTGAGAGAGGTTTCCCTGACCTGAGACTGATGGTGTCTTTACTTTCTGTACATTGCAGAATTTGCTGAGAACTCCGGCTGCTTTTACCATTAGAAGAATATTAAAAAGTGAAGTAGCACTGGCAGGTACAGAGTCGCCCCGTGCCTGGGAATTAACATGTCCTTTGCACCTCTCCTGCCAGCCAGGTCCCAGAGTCTCCAGAGTCCCTACGGTTGGCTTCAGGGAGTGGAAGTCCACGGCCCACTTGGTGACCCGTGGGCGCTCCGCCCGGGCACCTCCGCCTCTAAGGTGTTTCTCTGCTAGCATCGGCCGCTGTTCAGGAAACACGGTGAGAGGCCTCTGCTGCCGGGCACTGATGTCTGCACTGTTTCAAATTTGAAGTTTTTTTATTTTTTTACTTTACAACGAAAATCAAAAAAAATCATTAAATGATGTTAGAGACAGCAGGAAGTGTGTCAGAATCATAGAACATCTTGCTGGAGTTGGTATTATTTCATTACCGAAATCAGTGGGTAACGATTTCTTATATATCAAAGCTCATAATTATTTTCAGGGACAGGAACTGGGGAGAGCAGAGTGGGGGTTGGAGAATGATGTCAATAGGCAGCCAGAGTTTCTGCGGAAAGTGGGGGAATTTGCCCAAAGAGCAATTATGTAAATAAAATGTGCCCGGGGCTAGAATAATTTCACTGTCACCCGCTGACAGGGATGGCCTGGGGCTCAGGCACTGAACCTTCGCTTGGGGAGGCGAGCCAGTGGGGGTGGGGAGAGAGGGGAATGCGGTTTTAATTTATTTTGGTCCTGATTATGCAATGTTGAAGGTGGATTTTACTGTCTCTGGGCTGATCTGCAGGGGCGGGGCTGCGCATAGTCTAGGGAGAAGTGCTCACACAAAGACCCTTTCCTCCGGCTGCGTGCCCACTGCCTTCGCCCTTCAGGAGACCCTGAAGTCCTCTCTCCCTGAACTGCCCCTGAACAGACGTTTCCACAGATCCTCCCTGGGCGTCAGGACCTGCCTGCTCTCCGGCAGCTACCAAATATGTTAAAGAACGATCCCCACGGGGAGATCTTCGCTTTCACGAAACGTGATAAGGGAGTTCAAGCCAGACGGTGAGTGGCCACACGTTAATTTTCCCCAGTAAATGACAGGGTGCCGTGTGGAGCTCTCAAACCCGTGCCCCGATTCATGCGCGCTCATCCCATCCTTTGCCATGTTCTGAAACTCTTCTGGAGGCCCTCTTTCTTGAGTGTCGTTATGAGGTGTGAATCAGAGGCATCTACACCAGCTGCGAGTGCTGTCCAGGCAACAGGAAGGCGCCGCAGATCGTGGCACTGGGTCCGTGCCCCCTTTGTCCTCAGCCTGCAGCTCCTCCCCACAGTCAAGTTGGCCATGTTGGCAACGTTTTGAATCAATTCAGGCCTTCGAGGCAGCCTCGGTAGCACAACTTGAGACACTTGGGAAAGCGGGCTTCCAGCCCTGCTGTAAAGTGGCAGGAAGTGGGGGATGAGAGTGCCTGAAGTGAGGGGGAAGATCTTTGAGCAGGGATTCATGAATTCTGACTAATTTTCTCCATTCACCCTAGTGAGCCGTGTTACTCTTTTTTGTAGAAATCACGTTTCTCATTCTTTGATTTTGGGGCCTCTTAGAGCTTTTCCATGGTGACCCTCCCTGTGTCCCCAAACTTGCTGGAGGGCAGTGAGCTGCTCTGAGGAGCCGTGCAGGTCCCCAGCTGGGTTCATTGCTTCCCAGCACAGAAGCCTCACAGGCACTGTACCCAGTCCCTGCTAGGCACCTGAGATGGCCTCCACACCCCAAAATGGCTGACTTCCAGGGCCGTGTAAAGTGATGCCTTAGGACTGGCATTCCACAACCCTCATGGGCGGAGCCAGGGGGGTCTGAGGCTGGTTTCCTGGGGACTCTGCCCTGCCCTGGGCAGGGCTGAGCTTTGCTCTCCTGCTGTCTGAAGTCACGTAACCAACACAATCACATCTGCGCTTTATTCCAAACACGCCATGAGTGCCACTTAAAACTTTAGGCTTCAAAACTCCCCATCAGCGAAGAAATCAGGAGGATGGTTGTCCTGAGTCCCAGGCTTGTAGGAGGCTGCTGCTTTGCACGTGGGTCTGGGTGGGCGACCCTCCCAGGTAGCACAGGGAAATTCAGACTCACAGGTGGGTCCCTGCACCTTGGAGTAAGAGGATGGCATCTCTGCCCTCCATGTCACCACAGTTGCCTGTGACACTGATTCCTGGGTATGTCTGCACCGCTCGACTTGCTCCTGAGGTCCCCTAGCTCTCCCTGTTGAATTGCAGAGGGCCAAGGCAGTGTCTTTCCTTCCCGGTGGAGGGGAGGACCTGGAAAGGCTCCCTCCCCCCAACTTTCTTCCCACTGCTGTGCGGGCTGGTTCTGCCTAGGAGTAAGGTCAAGCTGGGGTCACCTATGATGACCTTTCCTGCTCCTAGGCATCCAGCCGGGTGTCAGGTGTTGCGGGTAAAGGACCGAGACTCAGGGCGGGGCCTTGCCCTATGTATGCCTGGCCAGTGGCCCCAGTCAATCTGTCTCATGTCGGACTCTACCACTTACAGGAGTCCCTTTGGTCCTGGGAGCAGGGAGCAGAGCAGGGAGGACAGGTGACCGTGGGAGCAGGAGGAGCACAGGAGGGGACCGTCTTCACTCAGGACTGAGCTATACCCTAGGCCGGGGTGGGTGTGGAGGAGTCCTTCAGCCAGGACACAAGGCTCCTGGAACCCAGGGAGAGGGCCAGGAGCTCTGAATGTCCACTGAGCGGGGGACTCCTCGGGGACTACTACGGTCACATGTTGTATGAATTCTCTTGTGTGTGGCATTGGAGGCTGAGCCTCGGCTCTGTCTTATTATCTTTCATTTTTGCGGAGGGGTTTTAGCAAGCACTAAACCTGCTCCCTGGCTGGCCTGGAGGTCAGAGCCCAAGGTCAGGGTGTAGCAGGGCTGGTTCCTCCCTGTCTTCCTGGGTGCCACACAGTCTTGCCTCCTGGTAAGTCTGTGTCCTGATCTCTTTCTATAGGATCTGGAATGAAAGGTTCATCCTAAGTCAGAGACCCATGTCCAGAGCCAGGCATGCTCTGAGATCCCAGCATTGGCACAATGACACACAGACTTGCAGGGACACGGTCATGCCAGGGGGACCTCACGCTGGCTCAGGCCACATGCGCCTGCCTTCCAGAGGGTCCTGAGTACCTGGCATCAATCTAGTGGGCACTTGACAAGCCTTAAGACGAGTTTATACAATGCACCGCTGTAGCCTGGTGTCTTAGGAGTATCTGGCCAGTTTCTGGCAGGATCTGGATGCTTTGGAGGCTCTAACCACGTTTCTTTTTCAATGCTGGGCTAGTTTTTGATACTAGTTTCATCTGCCTTCGTGGCCCTGATCTGCCCGCTTTCAGAAGATCTTTTTTTTTTTAACCTCACCCTCTATGACCAAATTGGGACAGAGTGCTTGTGTGTGTCTTAGAGGCGAGGCGCTGCTGGCACTTATGGCCCAGAGGAGCCCAGGCTGGGCCGTGCCCTGGCCAGAAGGGCCCTTGCCCTGGCTACAGTCATGCGGGGCCTTGGCTTTGCACAGACCCAAGTGGCTTACTCCACTCGGGTGACTCGCCCCGCCTCTGTCTCTCTGCCGTGGCACTAAGTCATAAAATTAATTCCCATTTCGTGGGTTTGTCAGAAATGAGGATTGTTCTGACCCCTGTTTGAACTCATCAGCCGAAATGAAGTTGCTCAGTGAGCTGGGGAAGACAAAGCTGGGCTTCGAGAAATTAATCACCTCCATGGGCGCTGGGAGCGGCCCAGAGCCGGCCGCGCCACGCTGACCCCAACCGGTGCCCCATCCTGCGCGCAAATGGAAGCCATCACTCCCGCCTAGGAGGATACTAAATTACCAGCCTTTAAATTTAATTTTCGGGGTACTTGTGTTTCCGTCAGGACTGGCTACCGTCCAGGGTAAGCACCTCTGGAGGCAGGTGGGGTGGCCGCCTAGGAACCAGGGCCTGGCAGCGCCCCAAACTAGGGGAAGGGGTCGTGTGGTCTTTTTTTTTTTTTTCTGTGACACCTTGAGCAACAATAGCAAATTATTTTCTTCATACCAAAATCAATAACAGGCTAGGAAATAAAAAGCCACCCTGGGCCTGGGGCCACAGAATTTCCTGACAGGCTCCTAAAACCACGTGCCAGCCGCCGGAGGCCCGCGGATGGCCACTTTCTTCTCCTCTGTGATTTAGGCCGTACATCTCCTGGGGCGACTGAAACTCAGGGCGGGTGATACATGTGCCACCGGGGACCTGCGTCCTCAGCCGCCCTCCTCCTGCAGTCCCTGTGCTGCACACACAGGAGACAAACTTCCTTCTCATCTTCTGGGCAAGCACTCAGATCGCAACAGCAGTGGGAGGACGCGGGGCCTCTGATTCTAGTGACGGCCTTTGTGCCCCTCTGCCGGGGGCTCTGGGGACAGGGTGACCCTTCGTAGACGGCAGGAGCTCATAAAGACAGGCCTCAGGGCAGCCTTAGCAAATGGAGGCTTCAGACAGGTCACACACAGAGTCTGAGGTCCCTTCAGCCCGGTCAGCCATGTCTCGGCTCCTGTTTACCCAGCTGCCCCAGCGTGTGGCCTGGAGGGTGCAGCCACCCTTCAATTAGTCAGGTTCAGCCCCCGGGGCCAGGCGTGGGGTAAGAGCTGCAGGATGTGCCGGACTCCTCGGGGGGGTCTCCCGGAGGCAGAAAGCCTCCCAGCAGTGTGGGGGCAGTGACAGCAGTAGGCAGTTGTCCCTGTGTCTGTCATGGGAGTGCAGTGTCTGCACCCCGAGCACATGGCGGGCCCCTTCCTCCTGAGCCTCGTGGTATCTTCTCCTTCCTCAGGTCCCCAGGTGGAGCTAGGGAAGGCCAGCCCATCGGGGGCTCAGGGTGCAGGCACTGCATCTGGCCTGCTAACTGGAACTTCAGACACTTTTTTTTTTTTGGAGACAGGGTCTCACTCTTTAGTCCAGACTGATGCTGAACGCACCATGTAGCCCAAGCCAGGCTCAAATCCATGGCAATCCTCCTGCCCCAGCCTCCTGAGTACGGGGTTATAGGTGTGTCCCGCCACGCCTGGGTGATTGTTATGTGGTGCTGGAGGACTGGACCCAAAGCCTTGTGCACGCTGGACAAGGGCTACGCACCAGCCCTGGGCCTCCTTTCGGTCCCTGGACGGGATCTCCTGGGCGTGCGGGTAACGCGCTCCCTTCCTGGGTATAGACGGCAGCTTCTGTGAGTTCTGATACTGCCCCCCCACCCCAAGCATGTGCGTGGATCCCGGAGGGGGGAGCTTGTGACACTGGGAACGCACACTGTCTCCAGAGGAACAGAGGGTCCTTCAGGGCCCAGGTGCAGCGATGACACCCTCAGGGACCCGGGGGGCTGAACTCACCCCATGAGACGGTGTGGATGCTCAGGTCCCCTGGGGACCCCACTGTCCTGTGGCAGAGGAGCAGTGCCTGTGGTAGGTCACGTGGCAGCAGGAACAGGGTCCCCCCCGTGGGGACACCCCTGGGAGGAAGCCATCACTTTGTAGCCACTGTGCCCCTGATGCCCTGGGGTGACCTGTGGCAGGGGACCACATGGGGTAAAGACCTTGTCCCTATTCCTGAGAAGACACATGGATAGTCAGTTCCCTGATGAGACACATGGGCTTCCTGACAGAGACTGTGTTCATTCACCCCACGGGCAGGGAAACTGAGGTACAGGAGCTCACAGTCCCGACAGTGCCGGCATCTGGGCACAGCTGTCACACCTAAGGCCTAGCTTTCCTGGAATACTTCTGCTGCCACCAAAAGCCATTACCAGAACCCTCCATGTCTCTAGGCGGCAGCCCCGGCTCCTCCCCGCGCTGTGCTGGCCACAGGATACATGGCCACCCTGGTCCACTGCTCCTTGCAGGGTCCTGCCCACCTCCTGGCACAGGTAGGGGCACAGTCGGTCCCCCTATGCCCTCAACCCCCCCAATGGGTCGGGCTGAGGTCTTGCCTCCCGCCTCCCCCAGGCGGCCCATCTCAGCTACCCTGTGCCCCTGCGCCGTGGCTGTGGGGCTCCCTTTTCTCTGGCTCGATGTCCCTGTTCACTGAGATCTGTGCCCAGGCTGCAGTGACAGAGCACCGAGGACTTGCAGGTTGGATGAGAGCTGTGTGCCCTCTCCTCTTGGGACCCAGATGCCCACAGGGGGACGAGCAGACCACTTCCCCAATGGGGCAGGCCTCGGCTCTCCCAGCCCTGGGGACAGTCCCTGTCCCTGTACCTTCCCACCTATAAGGGCACGATCGTCTATCTGATTTAGGGCCACCCAAAACAAGCATGATAGCCTCTGAGCCAAGCCGTATCTGAAAAGGATCGCCTTCCCGGGAACCTGGGGTCAGACCTGGGATGAAGATTATCTTCCCATGATGCCTTCTGGTTGTTCATCATCCAACCCCCTCTGTTAAGCTCACGCTCTAGTGTGGGACTGCCACAGGGAAGCGCTCGGTCTCTACGCTGTGTCTTCCATCTCTCGCTGGCTGAGTCTGTCTCTATCCCCGTGGGGACTCCCTTCCAGGTGTGCCGGCAGTGCTGCCGGGGCAGGTGGCCCTTCTCCCACCGTGGTCTGCCCAGGCCAGCTGCAGCATGGCCTTCAGGCGGCTGCAGGAGCCCAAGTCCACACCTGGTGAGGCCTCTCCCTGCGGAAGGTGGTCACGGGCACACGCTGCTACCAGAAGCCAGAGCCTTTGGTGGCCACACCCCCATCTGTCACTCACTCCTGCAGCCATCAGGGTCTGTGTTGTGATCAGCTTGTCATGATCAGAACCGAAACCCCGAGACAGGCTACCTTGGGAGGAAAGTGGCATGTTAGCTTATTGGAGGCTCAAAATGCCAGGACTGGCTCCATCGGCTCAGTAGCCAGTGAGGAGAGGAGATGGCCTCAGGTCATGGTGGGAGTGAGCCGCCTCTGACCCGCAGCAGAGGGTGGGCTGGGGCCTCTCAGGCCCTTGGGAGTACTGCCAGAGGATCCTCTGGTGGGCTGCATCGGGGATGTCGCCCAGAAGTCTCTGTGTCTGGAAGGTGACTGATTTATGGGACTGACTGGGTCAAGTGGCTTAATCTACTGATGTCACATGCTAAGATGCTGGGCCTGACCTGGGGGGGGTGGCGTGCTGACTGGGGGAGGGGGGTCCCTGGCGGTATGGTCTGGAGGAACGGATGCTGCTCCGTGGTCTCGCCTTCTTGGCCTTGGAGAGATGAGCAGCTGTCCCCTGCCAAGCCCTCTCTGCTTTTGCTCTTTCTGCCATTGCCAGTGCCATGAGTGGACAGAGACTTTCTTAAACTGTGAACTAAAATAAATCATTCCCTCTTTAAATTGTGAGTGCCAGGTATCGTGTCCTAGCAATGCAGAAGTGACCGGAACAGGCCTCATTAGACCCCCTGCATCCCTTTCAGGGGCGCACTTCCTACCCACTGAGTCCCACTCTCCCCACTTTCTTCCTCCCATTCCCTCCACCCTAAGGACACAGCCGTAGGCACACAGATTCCTGGGAACACGGCTGCTGGATGGGTTGGACTAGTCTTACGAGCCCAGGGGTCCTTAGGCCCTGTATTTTCCACTCCGTGATAGTTAGATTCCCATTATTCTGACAAAGTACCTATACAACAAACTTAATGGAGGAAAGAGTTATCTTGCTCACAGGTTCAGAGGTCTCAGTCTGTGGGCAGCTGTTTCTGTCCTTTCCAGGCTTGTGGTGAGGCAGAAAAACATGGCAGGTTGCAAGTGGCAGAGCAGAGCCACTCACGTCATGGAGGATAAAAAGACAGAGAGAGGCGGGAACAGGCCAGGGTGACAACACTTCCTGCAAAGGCGCACCCCAGTGACTCACTCCTCCTGCCAGGCCCCACCTCAAGGTTGTACACCACCCAGGTAGCCGCTGAGCTGAGTTCATCAGAGGACCAAGCCATCGAGGAGGTGGCAACCCCCATGAGCCAGTCTCTCCCAAACTGCCTGTCTCTGGGCCCTGCCACACTGAGGGCCAAGCCCTCCAGGCATGAACTTCCAGATCCAACTCACAGCAGTCTCAGATTCAAGCAGTCTCAGAAAGAACCAGGCAGCCATTTTTGTTTCCACAAGGGAAGCCCACTTTGTGCTGGACTTTTCCTTACCTAGGACACAGATTGGCGGGGTCCTCTCTCGCCGGTCACTCTGTGGACCCAGTCTGGGCACCCTCCTGACCGAATGCCTGAGGCTGTATCACGCCAGCGGCCCCCGTGTTCTGAGCCCATGTGAGACAGTGACGCTTCACCATCATTTTGGCTTTTTTCTTTCTTGATTTAAGCTGAACACAGATTGTGAGCCAAGTAGAAATAAAAGGGAGGCCTGACTCGAAAAGCACCTAGGAGAAAGGCCACACGGTCCCTGGCATTCCTGGCCGTCCTTAAAGAACTCCCCCATCACAAAGAGTTGTGCCCGCTTTTCTGAGCACGCCAAAGCTTAGGCACACCACCTCTGTGTCAGTTTCATGGCTCCCAGTGAGTGAGGTGCTGTGTTTACATTACCGCCCAAGGTTCTGCACACCTAATTTACATTGCAAATGAGAACCATTAATTAAAAAGTGGATGAAAAGAGAAGTGAGCGATTCACCTGATGTTAAGGTGCTGCCTTCCGCACTGCCCTGAGAGCCTGCTCTGAACTTCCCAAGCGGGATTCGCCAGGCACGGGGACGAGCCCTTACCAGTTCCAGTAAAGATGGTTTAGAATTTGTAAGCCCCAGACAGGCCCCTGCTCTCATCTCTTGTTAATGCGGGGTTCGTAAAACTCTTGCTGTAGGTAACGTAGTGGGGAAACAATTTTTCAAAGCTTGATTTTAATTATCCTCCATCCTTCACGTCTGGACAGGTTAGTGATCACCTGCCTGAAGAGAGTGTCTCGTGATGTCTGGAATAGGATCTAGAGCTGGCTGCCGCTGCTGTAGCCGCGTAGACTGGTCGCCTGGGTGTGGGGTCTTAGGGGTCTTCTTGAAAGTCACTGAGTGGCATAACTTCGGGCTGTCTTGAGAATTTAAGTTATAGTGAAGTGGGAATAAAGTTATGAAGGAAGGTATTTGTGGACATTCTCTAGAACACACAACCAACCACCGGCTGGCCAGCTGGTGGCTCAGGTGACATTTTTCCTGCCTTCTAAGAGACACAAAGAAGAGACTTCAGCCAGGCTCATGGTGGGTCACACCACCTGCGAGGCATCCCTGCGAGCCCGGGTTGTGTTCTGAGAGATGACGGAGGGGTCCTTGGAGGAGCTCAGCACCCTGCGCCTTTGGGGGAGCAACGCCACGGCACCCCAGGGAGGGCCCCTCTACTGTGGATCTTGATGCCCGGATCAGATCCTGGAATCATGTCAACATGGGCAGGGGAGGTGGCATGCAGGGCAGGGCAGGAGACATAGGAAATATCACAAGCAGAAGATCCTTCTCGGCCACAGTTTGTGATATGAATCCACAAGTGAGATATGAAGTCACCCAGAAGATGCAGGGGATACCCGGAGAGTCAGGGCATATGTAGGGGAGAGAGTTCCCGTGACCTCCCCTTAACTCCTGTCCCTGCCCTGAAGCCCCTGGGGTCCAGGTCCTTCATTGCCCATGGCTCAGCCTCACTGTGTTCAATGAGATGCCACACTCACTTATTATCAAAGTTAATGACACCCACATCCGAAAGCCCGATTCTGCCCCACCTAATGTTTAGCAGAGTGGATGCCGCAGAGCCCGAGGCAGCACAGGGGCTCCTCTACGTGTCTCCCTGGCTCTGTGTCCTCACCATACAAACTATGACTGGCATTTTCATAGCATTTGCATATGATCACACTTGTACGCATGCTTTGTGCACAGCTGTATACATCCATTTCTGTCTCTATGCAGGTAGACATATGTGGAATCCACAGTTTTAATCAGTAACTTAGTTCAAAAAGTAAAAACTCAAAAAAAAGTAAGTGCCCATGGAAGGAACTTCCATCCCCTTTGCTCTATTTAGCCAACAGATAATAAGTGAAGTAAAGACAATGAGATACAATTTTCTCCTCCGCCGCCTTGTTTCTGTGGATAAAATCTGACGGCACACTGTGTGTTGCCCCTGGCATCTTTGATTATCAGGGCTTCTTCGAGCGTCCCCACCTGGGTACCTGGGTACCTGGGAGTGCTTCGTGTGCATTCACACAGCTGTGTAGCATTCTTTTCTAGATGGCATGGATTCTTTACTTTTAGCCCAGTCATTTTTGATGGACACCTGAATGACTGCAATCTAGTAATATTATAACAATGACTTTCATTAGGTATAAATTTTTAAATATTAACAATGATAACCCTATTTGAAAATATCAAACCAAACAATGCCTCTTTTGTTGATGTATGCATTTTGTGATGCTAAGGGAATGGGGTGGCCAGTGATGTGAGCAGCCTCAATGGACCTTGCCAAGGAGCCCCAGACAGAGGACAGCAGCCCGGAGCCCAGGATGCCAGGACGCCTGGGGCCCGCCCTGGCCTGCAGGGGTATGCCGGCTTCAGTGTTTACATCCATGAACCTGTGAGGTCTCCTGTCACTGTCCTGTGGAGGAGCAGTGGAGTTTGAATGCTGACTGGTCCTCAAAGGCCACAACCTGTGCGCAAACTCCCTTTTTAATTTGCTGATACTATATTTTTTACTAGGAAGTTTTAGTTTTATTTTACGTAATCATATTTATCAGTCTTTTCCATAGACAGTGTACTTTCACCCCAAACAACCGCACCACTGTGCACAAAGTACACCCCACGTGCCACACTGCACCCTACATACACAGTGCACACCCCGTGCTGCACCTACCACACAGACTGCGCACTCACAGACTCATCCCAGGAGCACTGTACATGTCACCTCCACCGCACACGCATGTGCACACCACACAGCCCAGGCAGCATGACACAACAGCATCCTCTACACACACGAACAGACTTTAAAGAATCAAACTGTCGGGTCTGGTGGCCTCCAGTGGTTTCTATCTTGTTCTAGTCTACCTGTTTTTTATGTCAAGGCCAGCTGCCCCAGACCCTTAAGTGAGTCCCATGCTATGTGCAGGGTTCCGGCCATGGAAATGTGGACCCTGGCCCCATTCCATGTCTCCGCTGGCCTCAGGCTCCCCGGCCAGGCTCTTTTCTGAGGCCTAAGTTCACTTCACACCCAAGAACTCAGCGCGTGTTTTTGCAGGGCTCCCATTCTGAAGGGGTTTCTGGAGCTGCTGCAAAGATAGTCACCCGCCTCCCCCCTCCTTGTAGTCTGTCCACCCAGGAGAATCTGGGTGGGTTTGAAGGCTTGTCCCCTTGCCTGTCCTTGGAGAAACTGTCACACACGCCCAGAGGCCATTAAGTCTCCTGGATGGCAGATAGGACCCGACAGCAGGGCGCACGTTGCTGGCCTGGCACAGGGAGCATGCCAGAGTGGGTGCCTGAGGGCTGCCTGGTGGGACCAGCCTGGGAGCCGCTTCTGCCAGCAGTGGGCTTGGGCTTGGGCTGTGGGCAGCAGGCCCCCACCCCCGCACCCCCCTTACTTTTAAGGATCTACACTCTCACATCCTTTCACTGAGGAGAGGAAAGACATTTGTAAGGTTTTTAAATTTTTTCTTCGGAGCTAATAACTGGCTGCCCATGAGTGTGTGTTTGGTGCCTGTGCAGGGCAAGGTGGCCCTTGCGCGGGTACAGTAAGCCTTCCCTTTAGGAAGGCAGCCGGGCCCCAGCTGGGTCTGCATATTGAGACTCTCTGGGGCTGGGGTGTGGGGCGTTGATCATGGTTTCTTACTGATAAGCAAAATATTTCCCGAGCGTGAAGCCAACGCGGCGTGTGAAGAGGATGGCTCTAATCTCCTGCGCGGAGCCCGCCCTGCCATTGGCGGACACAAGCAGCTGCGCTAAGCTCTCTATTAGAGCCTCCGCCAAGGTCCCCTCATTTGAATAAGGCCCCTTGTCCTGAGAAGGCGCCCCGGTGGAGCCTCCTGTAAGGAGGGCGGCTGGGGTGAGGTCTTCCCTGTTCCCTTTCTGTGACGCCAAATTGCAGGAGTTTGCAACCGCATCCTCATCGTCCTTGCCATTAACATGTTTATTATTTATTTGGAAAGTGCGGGCTGCAGGCTGACCACCGAGGGTAGAGGAACTGGATTACTCAGGCAGTCTCCATTACAGGGAAATTTAAATCAGACTGCTAGATGCAACCCAGAAGTGTGTTTAAATGTAGGATTAGACTTATAATGTAGAAAGCACTCAGAGATCAAAAGAGCCGGCTCCAAAAGTCCTGCAGAAAGGAGAGGCTGCTGCTGGGGATTCCAGGCTAAATGATTAAAGAAAGGGGCTGTTAATGTCTGTCACGCGGCTCACTGTAAGATAACAGCCTGCGCAGCCAGAATGCAGGATGTGGGATGCGGTGGTCAGCCAGAGCCTCGGCCTTCTGCACCCACAAGAAAGGGAGGGGCCTGCTTTTTTCTAGCTTGGGACACTGAACCCAGGGTCTCTGACAGAGCCACCACCTGGACCATTTTCAGTCTGATTTTGAATCAGTCTCGCTAAGTTTCCCAAGGCTGGGCTCAGTCTATGATCTTCCTGCCTCAGTCTCCCCGAGTGCTGGGAATACAGGCCTGAACCACGGGGCCCAGCAAGAAAGCTGTGCCCTTGAGAATGGCCTGAACTCAGCTAGGTGGCCTGGGGGCTGAGTGGCTGATGCCCTGCATGCCTAACAAGTGAACAAGGGCTTCCAAACGTGTGCAGGCCTCTCTGTTTTGTCCCTGCGTTTGGTTTTGGCTGCAGTGACAGAAGAAACCTGCCACATTTCAGTATGGTGCTGGCTTTTCACCATGGGGCTCAGCAACATCATCCAAAGGAGCTGAGATACCCCAAGGGGGCGCCAGGGGAGAGCCCCAGTGACTGCGGGAGACATGCCAGTCCAGGTGTCCTGGGTTGCTCGTCACTTGTTGGCTTTTAATATATATACTCTTATAGTTAATATATATGTAGCTTATGTGTTCTAAATATGTAGGTATTGTCAGTGTGCCTGCAACTGTGTAAAAATAATAATCTCGAAATCACAGGAACGAAAGTGCTAAAAGTCAGGTGGCTCCGAGGGAGTGCATGCTGGACCCGAGTGAGAACCTTGTTCATTTTCATCCCTATCCTTATCTGCCAGGTTTTGATGCCTTTTTGTTCTGTTTTGTTTTGTTTCCTGGCCTTGGGGATCCAACCCAGGGCTTCTGGGCTGAGCTACATCCCCAGCACACTTTGTGAAACAGGGTCTCACTGAGTCACTAAATTGCCCAGGTGGGGCTTAAAATTGAGATCCTCCTGTCTCAGCTTCCCAGAGTGCTGGGATTATAGGCATGAACTACCTGTGTTAGCTTTTTTTTTTTCAAGTGAAAATTCTAAGCTTCTTTTTCCCATCCAGGAGCCACTGATGGCTACTTAATATCAATTCTAGGGCTAGTTCCTCTTCATTTGAGGTCTTGAAGCCCCTTTACATGAAGATCACGGCACCGGCCAGAGTCCCCTTTCTCTCCCAGACACCTGTAGCTCCCAGCCCTGGAGCAGCTTTGCTGAGTGTCCTCTGACCCCCTAATTAATTGCACTGAAACGCCTGTAAGCCTCTGTGTTTGTTCCCATGGTAGAGGCTTTTAAGCATGGTTGGAAATTGTGAAACATGCCACAATTGGTTGTTTGTAGGAGCAACTAGACCCAGCCTGGAGGAAAGGGAGGAGACGGAGGTGGGGAGTCTCCGACTGTGCCAGCCCACACCTGCCTACTATGGCCATCAGGGGGGTGGCACGTGTCCTCCTGAGCCTTGCTTTAGCCATCTGTGAAGTGGGGAGGAGACAGAGGCACCTCACAGCATGCTGTGGGGCACGGTGGCACGTATGGCCTGGAAGACACTCAGTCCCTCAGACCTGCCTGACTGGGTGGCCCTGGGGTAGCCTCCATCACCAGCAGGCAGGTAAGGGCGTACTCCTGATACCCTCAGGCTACCCTTCTAACAGTGGCTAAGAAAAGCTTTTCTCACATATTTTGAATTATTTGGAGGGATGTAGTTTCACTGCAACCATTCAGACACTGTGAGTCTTCCTAAGGGTATGAACTAGTCTAATGCTAAGTCCCATAGTACTCTCCGTGACCCCAGGGAGCTATGGAGAGGCGCTGTGGGGCAGGATGGGAGAGTAGTACTGGGGATCCAGCCCAGGGCCCTTGCACTGAGCTATAAAGCTCACTGACCCAAAGCTCAGGTGTATTTCTGTTTGCTTCTCTGAAGACGTTGACTGAAGACACCTCCAGGTTGCCAGGTTTCCAACACGGATGCGTGTCTATGGCCACTCGTGTTCTGTGCCTATGTCTGTGTCTTTGGATACTGTATGTAATAGCTCACTGTGGAGGAGGGCACGCGGGGCTGCTGGACTGACCGCCCGGTCAGGAAATTACCAACGGAGTGATGCTATGGCTCTGTTTTCAGGCCGTCTGTCATCTCCTGCCAGGTAACATATCAACTCCATCCATGGAAAGAGATGCCGACATCTCACCGGCCTTTTCAGCTCTGCCAGCATAATCCAAGCATCTTGGGCACACCTTGCTTCTTCCATCGATGACCAAAGTTATTGACCAACTCATTAACTTTTCAATCTAATTCACACCATGATCTGAGGGTTAACTGGACTTTTTAACTGATACCTTGTTCTCCATCTGGTTGATTGGCAAAATTGTAATTAGTCGAGGAACACATTTAAAACTCTACTTTTACATGTAGCAGTGCTCATTATATCGGTAGTGCCAATGTAACACCTTTAAGGTTTGCATCGTAAGTGTCCCTTAGAGGTTACCGTGGTGACAGTTCGGTCTCCAGCCTGTGGTGCTATAGGGAGGTGGCAGGAGCTTCAAGGGGCAGGGACTAGAGGGAGAAAGCCACAGGAGTGTGTTATTGAGAGCAACACTGGAGTCTGCGTCCCTTAACACCTCTCTGCTTCCCAGGCATCACAAGGTGAACAGGCTCCATCTGCCACATGCTTCCATCACGCCAGACTGCACCGTCATGGGCCCAGAGCAGCCGCGCCAACCACTGTGAACTGAAACCTCTGCAACCTTGAGCCCCGATGGACCTTTCCTCCTCCCAAGCTAATCACCTCAGGTGTTTATCATAGTGACAGAAAGCCGAAACACATGCCGCTTGCATTCAAGTGATTATTCAAATTATCCTTCTCAGCTCAGATTCTGCTTTTGACCTGTGAACACAGTATTACAGTTCACAGAGAAAAGCACATACACTGGAGAAACACTTTATAATGTCCCCAAACCTTCCACCAGAACTGACTTTCTGTAGATATGCGTATGCATATTTGCATGTTGTATATGCAGGCATACATAGGTGTGTGCTTACATGTGCGGGAGGCCTGTGTACATGTGTGTACCTTTGGGCACGTATGCATCCATGTATGGTCATACATATTTAAGGATAGTGAGCTGGTGTATCTGGTTTGAACAAGCACAAGTAACCCTCAAGGAACAGGATTTGACTCATTTTTCTAAATCACTGTTTTCATCACTAGTCACTACAGAAGCCCTGCAGTGTTTCCCACGGCTCAGCAGAGTACGCTGCTCCGAGACCACACAGGTCACGGCAAAGGTCCCGGGGTGTGTGGCCTCCATTCAGGTCCTCACTGTCCTGAGTCTCGCTCTGACTACTAGAAAGTAGAAGTTTGATTTTAGATGTCACGCTTCCTCCAGCTCTGACCTTGTATTTTTAAATGTGAAACCAATTCACTTTATCTTTGTTACTTTGTGACCATGCGAGAAACACTCTGTTGTGAAAGTCACTCTGGCATGAACCCAAGGCAGTGCCTTCCGCGCATCCCTCCTCGCTTGGGACACACGCACCCCTGGCTCCTGCCCCTTTCTGAGGCTGGAGTTCTCTTTCCTGAGTGCCACTGTGAGATTTGGTCAAAACTACGGCGAACGCTGCTACCGAGTGCCACCCAGGGGACAGCAGGCTCATAAAACATCGTGGTGTGTCTTCACCACCCTATTCACCAGATCTGGCTCCACGCCACTCACGATGCTTCCCAAAGTCAAAACGACCTTTCAAATTGACTTAGGACATCCAGGCAGCCAGGACAGCCGAACTGAAAGAGGGCTTCCCCAGCTGCTTCAGACAGCGAAGAGCGTTAGGGGATGCGTGTTTGAAGGAAGGGGTAGGATTGTCAGGGGAGCCCACGGCAGTGTCTTCTACCGTAAGATATTTTAAGACATGTATATATTCACCACGTTTTCCCCTTACAAACTTCATCAACATTTTGTTTCTTCAGTTTTTCTTGAAATCTGCCCATGAGGGCCCCTGTGGCTCGCGGTGCGCACCGGATGGACACCGGAGGGAGGCAGCGCCACAGCCCTGCAGCAGCGCCACGCCGGGCGCGCACGGACCGCAGCCCGGGCCTGGGGCCTGCCTCGCGGGAGGGCCAGCGCTCAGCTTCGCGGGCTCACTACCGCCATGCCAGCAGGCGCCATTCCACCCGCGCGGCCGAAAGGGGCCTACCTGTACTCGACGTTCGGAAGCCCTGCGGCTGTGTGCCGACCTCTGCGGTGTTCGCGTGTGGTCTCCCCTTCTCACGCCGCGCTGCGGGGCGCGGCCATCTCACCCCAGGCGCTGGGCCGCCTCCACGTGGCTCTTCACGCCTCCCTTAACACGCCTCGGGGCGACTCTGGTGTGAGGTCCGCCCTCTCCGGGGCGCTGGCTCCGCGGGTTCCCCCGCCTCGCCTCGGGGGCAGCGCTTTGCGGGTGCAGGTCCCGCTCACGCCTGCTGGCGGGCTCCACGAGGACGACCTGCCTCACGCCGGGCGCGCGCTCCAAGTCCACATTCCCTCCCCACGTCAGCACGTGGACGCCCCCCAGCGCCCTCACGTCAGCGCGTCGACGTCCTCCAGCCCCGCCTCACGTCAGCGCGTCCACGTCCCGCAGCGCCCTCCTCGTGTCAGCGCGTCGTCGACGTCCTCCAGCCCCACCTCACGTCAGCGCGTGGACGCCCCCCAGCGCCCTCACGTCAGCGCGTCGACGTCCTCCAGCCCCGCC